>OY723395.1:19745224-19800878 GCA_963210295.1 Ophion ellenae
TAATAAGAACCATCATTGATACGACTGATTCCCTAAAATTCAAAATTGGACGTCGCTGGCGTTTGAACGTAGTCTGTTCCATTTGTGCAAAATGAAAAAAAAAAAAAAAAAAACAAACAAGCATCAAAGTATCTCCCGTTGGTGCAAAATAACAAAAAAACAAGCTCAAAGTTTCTTCTATTGGTGCAAAATTAAAAAAAATCTAATCATTAAAGTCCCCTCCATGGGTGCAAAATTTAAAAAATAAGAACAATCAAAAAGGTTTAAAGTTTGTCCCATTGGCGCAAAATAAAAAAAACAAGAAGGTTCAAAACATTCTTCGGCGACATGTCCGCAATGCTTTATCTCAGTGCGCGAGCTCTTGGGATTATGAAAAATTAATAATTTCGTACGTTTTTTTCACGCACCACCTGAATACATATTCCACCATGTACATATATATATATATATATATATATATATATATATCGCGACGAAATGAAGACTCTTTGAGCGTGTGTCGTTGCATTGTTGGTCGAGGGTCGTTCATGCACCGCGTGGCGATGGGGGAAAAACCACCCTGCGACACCGTGCGGCGGCGCAGGGTGCAGAAAGATGTCCCGAAACGTAAAATAAGGGCCCTCATGTACGGTACGACAGAACCTTGTGCCTCATGTATATTTGCGTTTTTCCAAGTATTTCCTTTTTCTTTTGCTCGTCGCGATTTTTTTTTTAACCTTTTTCAGCCGATACGAGAATTTTTATATTTCCTGAGTTTCAACGTATAGCGTTGCTGGTTTTTACGTATTGCGCTTCCCAATCGGAGCCTTTCCTGTCACTTCCCACCCACACTTTACTGATTCAACCTAACTTCTTTTTCATTATTTTTTTTAAGGAAAGATTTTTTCACCTTTTCCGAGACTTAGGGTATGCTTTATTACTACTCTTGGCAGTGACATGGTATTTTTTTTTTCAATCAATGTTTAAAAATGGAGGCGGTATGGCACGGTCTTCTAAACGGGTTGCAGTGGGTGTTGTCAGACGGTGTGACTCGTAGCGTCGGCAGGAATAATCCGAAAAAAAACCAACGAAGATTTTTCTCTCATTAACACCCATACGCAGACTATGAACCAAGAAAAAGTGAAGAATGTTGAAAAACCATGAAATGGCACGCTTTAAAATGAAAAGATTGAATTTTACGAAAAAAAATGGCCATGTTTTGCAATAAAAAATCCTTTTTGATACATTTTTTAAATACATTTAGGGTCATGTTTTAGATGATAAGGTTATAAAAATATCTACTAAATTTTATCGGAATCGGTAAATTAGTTTTTTAGCTATTCGTCACGCCAGTTTTGAAAATGCAATTTTGAAGCCTGATAGATTGAATATTGATGAGGAAACACCATGTAACAGCCAAAAGTAGTAACAAAACATACCCTAAATCTCGAAAGTGGTAAAGAAATCATTCCTCAAAAAAATCTACATATATTACACAAAGTGCAACTATTTCATGGCATAGAAAATGTAATCAGACTTTTCGGGCAATAAAAAAACAGATACATGTAAATAATATGAGTTAGTTTTGATTATTTTTCAAAAAATATTGTTACATTGAGGTGATATAATTTTTAAATTAATAACAAGATTAGAATTGGGTGGGGAGAGGGCATTTTTCAACATATTCGGCATACCGCAACTGCCCCCCACTACTACACACAGTGGCAGTGGAGTGGGGGTAGCGTTAGTTTCGTGTGGCACCAAAGCTAATTCAAACCCCTATACCCAGCCTACCTCAACAAACATATACAATTTTAGAAGCATTTTCAATAATAAAAAATCATGAAAATCAGCAGACTTTTTCCTCGCCTAAAGGTATCTCCCCCCTTAAGGCAGGATTCTACTTTGAAACCATGAAAAAAACGCTATTTTCGTGAATTTTTTCTGAGAATACTATAGAAGATATCGATATGGGGTTTAAACTGTTCAATAAATACACTCTTTAAGTACATAAAATTTTTTTTTAAATGTATTTTATTCATTTTTTGTACAAGTAAAATATGTTTAAAGCCAACGCCTCGAAAAGCAGGTACCGTTGCCGTGGTCGTGAAATCTTCCCGACGGATGGTCTGAAACAAAAAAATCAAATAGTTTCATGTTCAGTATGTCTTCAGGAACCGACCTAACTAGAATATTTTATATACGTGCAAAATTAACAAAATGGCGGCTAAAATACGAAAAAAACGCATTTTTTTTTCGTATTTTAGCCGCCATTTTGTTAATTTTGCACGTATATAAAATATTCTAGTTAGGTCGGTTCCTGAAGACATACTGAACATGAAACTATTTGATTTTTTTGTTTCAGACCATCCGTCGGGAAGATTTCACGACCACGGCAACGGTACCTGCTTTTCGAGGCGTTGGCTTTAAACATATTTTACGTGTACAAAAAATGAATAAAATACATTTAAAAAAAAATGTATGTACTTAAAGAGTGTATTTATTGAACAGTTTAAACCCCATATCGATATCTTTAATAGTATTCTCAGAAAAAATTCACGAAAATAGCGTTTTTTTCATGGTTTCAAAGTAGAATCCTGCCTTAAGCTACACTATAGGACATTTGCCGAGGGTAAGGGGAAACTGTGGAAAACCCGTACCGGTATAGACGGCCCTGTATTCATCTTATACTTTAATTTATTTTTAATTCATTAATTTATTGATTTTTAATTTATACTTTTTTTATACATATACTTTAATTTTTTACTCAAGCATGTACACACTCAGAAAAAAGATTTATTAAGGACAAAGAAGTTTGTCTCCCGGCGAACCAAGATGTTTTCATACTGAAGGTGACCCTTATAAAACGTTGCCCCTCAACTCGCCCCAACCCTAAGAAATAGGGGTTGAAAACTTACAAATCGCCGTATCTCGATAATTAATAGCCCGACCAAGAAAGCCTTTAAACAAAAGTTGTTTGGAATAATAAAATTCGCATTAAGTTATCCAACGTCCAACCCTCTATTGTTAAAAATAACGGCACAAAAACGATTAAAAAATTCGGGGTTGATGCATGCGCGAGCGGAGTAGACATATTTGCCGCTATTTTCAAAGATAGGCGATTGGACGTGATATGACTTTATACGTATTTTATTATTCCAAACAACTTTTGTTTGGAACATTTTTTCATCGGGCTATTAATTATCGAGATACGGCGATTTTTAAGTTTTCAACCCCTATTTCTTAGGGTTGGGGCGAGTTGAGGGGCAACATTTTATTGGAGTTCCTTTCAGTATGCAACCATCTACCGTCGGTCGCGAATTCAAATTTTACGCTAAAAACTGCTGGGTTTTCGTCTCTTTTACTGGACTACCTGGCAAGACTGACTTTGCGCTCATCACTCCGGTTTGCGTTGAATCGCCCATATGCGACTACGCACACAAACTTATACACATACACATATGGATTCTCATATGCGTATACGTATTCATACTTACATGGAATAGTGGGTATAACGTTGGTATGGACCCACGTAGATGTACTATGTGGACATTATATATATATATATATATATATATATATATATATATATATATATATATATATATATATATGCATACGTAAGTGGACACACGATGTGGCGGAGGTATAGAACTCGAGGCCCTTTGTCGAGGCTCACGACCGCGACGCTTAGTTCACCGCCGCGCGGCGGCAGGCTGCGTGGTCCTTAAATATTAACGACTTAATTATCCGGTGCTCATTAATAATTCGGCGGTCGCGGGGCGTCGCGCGCCGAGGTGTGTTCTAGCCCGCAGTGTTTTATATACTCTATATATATATATATATATATATATATATATATATATATATATATATATATATATATATATATATATATATATATATAGAGTTTGAGTAGTAGTAGTACTGCACACCGGACACCCTTGCAAAACCGACTCTTCCTGGCTTCGGCTTTCCTATATGCGCGTACTCTTGCGCGTTCCGTCCTCCTTCGTATAGTGCGGGAAAATAGCGAGTATGAGAATCAGAGAGAGAGAGAGAGAGAGTGAGAGAGAATGAGCGAAAGAGCGAGTAAGAACGAGGATGGAAGAGGGGGCCGGAAGATTTTAGAATGCTATACATATGCATACATAGGATATGTTTTATAAATAATAACGTAAGGCACAGTCGACATGTAATAAGCGCCTCGAATGGACGCGGGAATTGTGGACGTGCGTGTGCGTGCGCGTGAAAATTTATATTGTACACTCACCCACACACGCACGCTCACGCACACGTGGAAAAGAAATTGCTTGGCGTGACGAATAGTACATATCCGTAATACGTTAAAATTTAGTGTTTTTTTTTCGAATCTCTTAAGGCGTTAGGCCACAGTAACGGGTATAAAATCATGTGAGAATTTAACAATTTTTTTTCGTATGGAAAAGTGATTCACCCATAAAGTTAACTTCTTTTCTTATCTTTTTTTTAGGCGCTCCGCGGCGTGGAATTTAGCATCGACAATTTTCGACCTAGAACGAAAAACAAAAATTCTCGTCGATCTACATTAGAACAACTAGAGAAGTACGTTCGGGATTTAAAAAATATTGGTTTATTCAAAAGTTGTAGGTATTTGAACTTGAGAAATGAATTTTCAGGGAAAAATTTCGTTATAATGGCTCATAAATTGGGCATAAAATGAAAGGTTTTCGATTAATCAGAAATTCTGTATGTACTTCTCTGCGAAATGCAATTAGGAACATAACTTTTAAATTTGAAGTAAATCGAGTGACAATTGTTGAAGTTATTTGTCACGCCAATTGGAAAAAAGCTGTTTCGAGAAGTTTCGAGTAGTCGGACATTTTGTACATCGGGAAAAAAATTCTAACAGCTTGATATTCATACTCAATGGATGTGTAATTGATTTTATGAGTGAGTCACTTTTTCATACGAAAAAAATTGTCGAATTCGCACATGATTTTATACCCGTTACTGTTGCTTACCCCCTTAAGTAGTCCATATTGTGGTATTTCATTATCATCGTCATCATCACCATTGCGTTTTTTTTCGACGTTGCCGTGGATCCTTTATTATTGTTCATTATTATTCATTATTCCTTACTAACATTTCATTACTATCAGCTTCCTCAGACAAAACAATAACCGGACACAGGTTTTCTCTTCACAGGTGCTTTTCTAACAATCTGCTCTGTCATTAAACAAAAAAATTATCTGAATAGACGTAATCCAAAGGAAACTACATCAGTTGAAAGTTGGCCGGCTCTTACACACACTGAGAAAAAAATTAATTGATCCATTATCATTGGTGTTATTGAATGAAATTTCTCTGATTCAATTGTAAAATTGTTGGTGTAAATAATAGGATTTATCAGTCGAAACAAAACGCTATTGACTTTAATAACATGATAAAATTAAAAGTTTTTTTTTCATTCAAAAAATATATTGTTAGCCGAGAACAATATATTACTGAAACAGTCTAAAAAATTATCGCGAACAAATTACATAGTTCTGAATGAATTTTCTGCAACGAACAAAAGAAGCGTTTCAATTCATAACATGAATATTGTTGATTCGAGTATACAAGAAAAATTGAATTTCGCTCGTTTGATTCAGATAAAATTTCTATTGAGTTAATATGTAATTTTTTTCTTCACCATATACGATATTGATTTCCAAGTACATTATTCGTTAAAATATTAATATTTTATTTTGATCGAAAAATATTAAGCAAATGTCTGAATTGGTTGAAAAATTATGCGAAAATAAAATTTGTTTCTTGCGCATATGGTTGAAAAAATTCAACCAAATCATGGCCGAGCGCCACCGAAATTATAGGTGTGAGGAAACTCGTAGTTCTCGGAGTAACCGCTAGAAGCCGCACGCGCGCTTGTTTCTCGTAAGCGTAGCGCGAACCGAAAATCTACTTTAACGCCGGAGGAACTCTAAAGAGTATCGCTTCTCGGCCTGTGGCTAAGATCAAAGTGTAGTATCTGTTCTAATCAGTTGAATATCTGATATTCTCTCCATGGATATTTCATTGGATATCTCATATTCTCTCCACTATTATCATGTATGCTCATTCTAATGCTCACTTTTTATTTAATATATAAGACAAATTGAAAAACTTACGTCCCATGGCATATTCGTTTCGACGTAATAAAGAAATAATTAATTCTACTGAATATATTTTTGTACGCAATAAAAAATGTTGTAGCAACCGCTTAATTATTTCATCCAATACATCTACGGATTGTATATAGAATGATTTCAATAGAATATTATTTTATTTGAAGGATAATTTAGATATTCAGAGTACAGAAGAGCATTTTCAAATAAAATAATATGTTATTTAAATCAATCACATTGGGGTGGGGTTGGACCCCGCAGCAGTACATTGATTTGGATCAACCAATGTATTTTTTTTTTATTCAATTGTTTTTTTTCTCAGTGCACCCATCGTATGTAAGCAAGTAGCAACAAATATGAGTGTACTTCCAGGGTTCACTTGACCATTTTTGTCATAATTCGTTGGAAAAAATAAAAAAGAACGGGTTTTCACGTTACAAAGCTAATTGACTCAGGTGGCACTTGAATTGCAGCATTTAAAAGAATAAATGCCGCTACAAAGTAGTCGTCGCGTATCAATTGCATAACTACCCCAATTTGAACGTAAGATCGCGCTAACTTTACCTCCCCCCGCCCTTTACGCCGCTTTCCGTTTTCAACCACTTCCGCGTTCTTTTTTGAGATAAAAAAAGAACAGCCGAACGCGGCGAAATTAACGTAAAAACGCGCGACGATAAGTCGTTGAAGCGTTCAATTATATAGAATTTTATCGGAATACACACACACACACACATGTGTGGCTGCATGTGTTTGGGCGTGAAAAGTTGTCACATTATACATTTCAGTCTCATGCGGACGATTATCTACTCGATATTCGCGCACGAGCGAACCTTTTAAGCAACAATTTTTTCAAACGGCTGTTTTACCAATCATTGTTCAGCTACATTGTTTCAAACGTACGGGTAAAAAATTAAAAAAAAGACGCGGTCAAGTGTAGTGAAAAGGAACAACTTAAGAAAGCTCGTAATGGCGATGATACATATGCTTTTAACAGTTTAACACGCGGCACGCAAACACACCCACACAGACCGCACACATACAGAGTGAAGGTTTACGCAAGGAGAATGATTATACGAAGCGTTAGAAATATACATAAATGCATGACAAATGTTTAACGGCACGAGACGTCACGCGTTATTTTTTGCTTCCTTTTAGTGAATTTGCCGTAATCACGCGCCGCTTCAGCACGTCAATTTCCCAACAATCGCAACATGCTCAGTCACTACCGTCTGCTGTTTATTTTTTTACTTTTATAAGACTTTTATCGTGCAATTGTCCTTTCAGAATTCATTATTCTCATTTTTTCGCATATACGTGTAGGAGGATTTGTATATACATGTGGGGTCCGGTTCCGAGGATGAGTGTTGCGAGTCTGGCTTGGCAGGTATGACAGTGCGAAGATAGACGAAAGTAAGTCGGTCTTCGAACGCGAGCACGAGCAGCATGATATCGACATTTTACGATTGAATTCATTTCAATCAAGTTATTCAGTTCCTTTTTTTATTTCTAACTAAACATTGCCAGGACAACAAAATTTACAAAGAAAAAATGTCATTTTTTCATTAAAAAATTGCAATTTACTTCAGTTATAATCCATATCATAATTCCCTATGGATCCGACTGATTTTTCACTTTTCAGAGATTTTTCATGATCAAAGGAAATAGCAGGACCAAATAAATAACGACAAACTATTCTCGTATCAAGTTTTCATTGGCTTATAAATATCTTCTTCTGCTTTTCCTTTGAATACTGATCACGCTTTTTTTGTTTCGACTGAAGCCTTTCGTATCCCCGTTTTTCAGCTTCTCTTTTTCTACGGGGCCTTTCTTCTTTCGATAGCAGCATGGCAATAATCTGAGAGAATCATTTTTGTGTAACCTCACGCATATCCGCACACGCGTAACGAAGATGGCGTCGTTCCTCTGGCGTATCTGCCATGCCTTTGGATCTCACAACGTCGGGAAGAATCTAGAGGAATGACGATTCAAGTGGGTTTTTATGCAGAGCATGCTACGTTTTTCTAACCTTGAAATTTGACGGTGAGTGGGTGTCTAAAAGCTCCACTTGAGTCGGTAAAGAGTGACTTATTTAATTGAAAAATGATACAGTTAAGAATGAACAGAGGAATGATTCCCTCGCCTGTGACACCACTTCCCCGTGTAGAAATTTGAGTCGGGAAAAAGTCCGGCCGATGATCTGCCTTCCCCAAATAATGTCAGGCCATGGTCAGGCCGCTGTCGACAAAAAAACCTACAAAGTAATCGAGTAACATCTATTGAAAAAGTCGGGATACATGCTAAATGACGATTTCGAGAGAATTGCCTATATATATATATATATAAAGGCAATATATGGACTTTTTCAATAGATGTTACTCGATTACTTTGTAGGTTTATATCTATATATATGGACATGCATGAAATGGGGTGAACGTCGTGACTCGCGCGTAGAACTCTACCCTCAAATCTTATACACGCAAGTCGATGATCGTTTCCCCACGTATATGGCCTGTATGCTTTCTAACATTATGGGGGGATTGTCTTTTTTTTTCGCAAAATTTACCGCTTTTTGGGAATTTTTTCGTGAAGAAAGTATACAACGGAAAACTTGTGAAACTTGGCATATAGTTTTATTGGTCTGTTTACTACATACAAAAAAAATTTTAAACAATTTCATCAAAAGATCCGCCTCCCACCCCCCTCGACGCGCGATGGTCCTTTTTTGATGGTGTGCACGATTACAGCCTTCACGTTCATCCTGCAACAAAAACCCAAAAAGCATTTTACTTTAGACACATATAGCTATCGTTCGATGAAGGGAAAAAAAAATTGACGATTTGGTGACGTTTTGAACTTGAAGTATCGATTTTTCGAAAAAAATTGATCGATTTTTTGTTATAAATAAAAAACTATTAAACGTATTGCTTTTTTGCTTCATCAAACGATAAAAGGATGTCAGCTGAGCATTCTGTCCAAATTTGAAGGCAATCGGTTGAATAGTTTTTGAGAAATCGTGCACACCAGTTGTGAAAAAGCTGTTTCGAGAAAAACGCGTTTAAGGGGGGATTTTTTGATGAAATTGTTTAAAAAATTTTTTTGTATGTAGTAAACAGATCAATAAAACTATATGCCAAGTTTCACAAGTTTTCCGTTGTATACTTTCTTCACAAAAAAAATCCCAAAAAGCGGTAAATTTTGCGAAAAAAAAAGACAATCCCCCCTTATAGCGCAAGTCCCACAAACTTACTGACAATATATGTTCGCGCGCGCGTGTGATATGTGCGGGTGTATATACGAAAAACAAGAGCATAACCGATGCGTTGATGGTCGTTGAGAGAGGAACCGGAAAAGCCCAGCTCGAGACAGGCGTCTCCTCTCTCCATTTTTTACTTATACTGTGCTTCAATTCAGCTCCCTTTCCATCTCGTTCTCTTTCACTCTGTCATTAGGAAGCCGAGCCGCTCTCGGCAGGTTTCTCGGGCCCACGAGGCGGGAGCCTGCTGAGCCGATATATCTAGACACACACACACACAATTGCGACGCACAAAATTTTATTAGGTATATATATATTTTTTTATTTCTTGAGTTCGAACGTATACCCTTGAGAATTTTTTACGCATTACCCTTTCCAATTGAACCCTTTGCGATTACTCCCTATCCGCACTTTGGTAGCCTAACCTAACTTTCGTCGTGTCCATAGCCCTCGTAAGGGGCTATACCAGTGTGAACGCTGAACATTTTGGTGATTTTCGGAAATTTTTTTAAAGAAAAGTACTCAATTGAATGTTTCGGAAAATTAAGAATATATTTGGCTATATTTGACCTATATTACATAATTTTTTCATAGGAAAATTTTGAGATCTTCGGAGGCGCCAATAAAAAGTTCCTCCACTGCTGACATGATTCCGGCCGATTGAGTAGCTGAAACCGAAAAAGGAAAAAATGTAGTTAAACTGGAAGGTATTTCCTGTACAATGACGTAGGATTTTCGGAAAATATCAAAATATAACAAAATGGCGTAGTTATGAAAAAATAGTCTGTTTTCTTGCCTATAAAATGGTCGTTTTTTTCAATGCCAAATCGTCAATTTTCATCCAATCAGAAATATCCTACGTCATTGTAGAGTAAATGTATTTAGGAGTAGTCAGTTCAAATTTGAAGTCAATCGGATAATTGCTCTTTGAGTTACAATGTCAGCAAATTTTAAAAATCTCATTTCGAGAAAAACGCGTTTAAAGATTTAATCATCGATTTTTGCAAGATAAAATTATATTGATGTAAATGATAATGATATTCTTGAAAGTATAAACTGTCGAAAAGGTTTCCCCCGAGGGTACGGGGGAATCGTGAAAAACCCGCACCGGTGTAGACGGCCCCATATTCTTCTGATTGGGTGGTTAGGTGGTATTAGGGTGGTTAAAAAAAATCGATTTTTTTTTCTCGCCGGAAAATTGGAGTATGTTAAGAAAAAAAACGTTTTGCACAACTTGAGCGTTCCAAACAATTTTTTAGTTAGTGCTCAAACGCCTTTTTCATGATTTTTTTTTTCATGATTATCGGAGTATTAATTTTTTCTTTATCTCGATGCAGAAAATGTTAGTGCGTGATCCAATTCAAGTCTTGATTTATTTTTCTCTGTAACAATAAACAATTTTTATTCAAATCTTTTTTTTTTATCGTAAACAATTTGTATTTGCAGATTACGAATCAATGTATGTAATTCGGTTGTGAAAATTATATCAACCACTTGATGAACAAGAACACGGTGTTTACATCACTGAACGTCTAACGAGTATGCGTGTTTTTTTTTTAGTAAAATGTTGTTTTGGAGTAAGAAAACAAAGTCATACGGATTCGAGAGTTACAAACCGCGGCGCAGTTGACGCTACTGCATCTTTGTTTCTCTGACTGTCCGTGAGTTCTTTTCGCGATTCATTTGACTGTTTCCAGTAGTTGATGTATTGAGGTACGTCGCAGTACACGTAAAAATGAAAACGTAAAAAATGATCGCCGGTTTGGACGATAGTGAAAGTGCCGGAATTTATCTGATTGGATCGGTAATCGAAGAATTTGTGAAGCGAAAATTACCCATGAATAGAGAAGCATTAAGTCTATTCTTTCACCATCATAATACTCTTGAGTTTTCTGTTCGAGAGAGCACGCGAAACGTTATCCACAAAATAACTAATATTTGGAGCGAAATCGAAATAGGAATTTCTCAACCTTGCATCAATTTCAAAAGGATACAAAAGTTACGATTGGAGTGGGCAGCATTAAAAATACATAAATTTACGAAAAAATCAAACTCAATCGTTCAACGAAAATTTCTTTCAACCTAATTTGGATAAATTATTTGAATTGTATTATTATGATGCCTATTGGCGGAGAAAAAAAATGACGAAAAATCGAAAACAAAATTAAAAGTCGTTCGAGCACTACGTAAAAAATTGTTTAGACCTCTGAAATTCTGTACGAATTACTTTTTCATAACGAAGTAACAATTTCCGTTGAGTACCGCGAAAAAAAAATTAATTTTTTTTAACCACCCTAATGTGTGTGTGTGCGTGTGTGTGTGTGTGTGTGTACAGTCTCAAAATGACTTGACATTTAAATTTATTAATAAAACGTATTGATTATTCAAAAAATACAAATATTTTCATCTTAAGGGGCCAGTCCCCTTTGGAGCCACGAAAATGGCTATTTTCGCGATTTTTTTAAAGGATTTTATAAAAGATATGAATATAAAAGTTGTTGGGCTTGATAAATAAAGTCTTGAAATACATTTAAAAAAAAGTTATTCATTTTTATTTATTTTTAAGTACAAAAACTATAGTTTAACGTAACACCCTTCATCACAACTCGGCAACGGCTTGTCTGAAACAAAAAAATCAAAGTCCATTAGATTCAGTATGACACCAGCTACAAAATGACCCTCGGATATAAAGTTTGATCAAAAAATAAAAAATGGCAGATGAAAAACGAAAAAAAGTTTTAAAAAACGCGTTTTTTTCGCAGTTTTTCGCAAAAAAAGTGTAAAAATCACGAATTTCGAACCATCGAGAGTCATCTTGTTGCACATCATGTTTACAATATGTGGTTCAAATTTCAAGAGAATCGGTTCATTAGTTTTAGAGATACGATGGAGCTAGATTTTGAAGTGTTGTGTCGAGAAAAACGCGTTTGAAGTGTACGCTATGAAAAACTCTTACCTAAACTCAATCGGCAATTTCTGCACCGTACAAAATGCCTTCCGATTGCTCATCATCGTCGATTTCTTCGAGTCTTGCTTGCTTTCGATTTTTTGAAATTTTCAAAGTGGACCGGCCCCTTAATGTGAGGTACAAACATGAAGGTTACGTGTGGAACACAATATCCGATAAATGGCCGCCTCATCCCTGCTTGCAAACGTTTCTGCCGACTAATTTCATTAATGGTGCGTCCAATTGCTTTCTTGAGCTCCGGAATGGTATGTGGATCATTGGCGTACACTTTTCCATTCAGAAAACCCCAAAGGAAGAAGTCCAATGGCGTCAAATGGCACGATATTGGTGGCCAATGCACATCGCCGCGGCGCGACATAACACGACCATGAAACTTCGTTTGCAATAACTATGCAGTAACAATGCAGCGAATAACAATCTCTATGCGCGGCTCGATCGTGTAATCCTCCATGACTAAACCTCAATACTTCCTGATGCCATAGTTGTCAAAGATTATTGATCTATGTGCGCCACAAAAAATGGCGCGCAATTTGAAATGTCAGGTCACGTTGAGGCAGCCTTTATACACAAATATGAGAAGATTGCCTCTTTGAAAATCATTGATCGAACAGTGCCGATTAACATACGAAATCCATTAACGAACCAGCGAAAATATCGGGCTCTCCATCGCTTAATTCGACAAAACGTGTAAATTTCACAAGAGCATTGATCGCAATAATGCGTTCTTTCGCGCCAGTCACATTAGATTACGCGTACACACATAGTTTGCGTTTGTAGCTATGTGTGGACATATATGAGGTATTCCACGTGAATCCGGTGGACTTTTTCCCTGACCCCCGCCAAATCGATTTTTTTTAACTCTGATTCCACTGACTCTAAAAGACACGCTGATTTTTTTTACATTTTTCGAAAGAACCCTGATAGTCAAAAAAAAAAAAATTCCGAAAAAACGCCCCGATTTAAAAATCTGAAAAAATTCCCAAAAATGCGTGATTATATGTAAAAAATTTCAAGCTATCACCCGCTGTGGAAGTATGTTTTTTTCTGTGGTTTCTGAGCGATTGACGTGTAAGAGAATTCGAACAAATTCAAGAACCGCTTACCTCGGGCGAATACTTAAATATTTTGATACCCACAATGAATTTTTTTGATTTTTTTTTTATCGTTAATCGCTCAGAAAGCACAGAAAAAGTCATACTTCCATTGCGGGTGATAGCTTGAAAATTGTTACATATAATGACGCATTATTGGGCCGTTTTTTTCACATTTTTAAATCGGGGCGTTTTTTTTCGGAGAAAAATTATTTTTGTTCGACTAAGGGTTGTTTCGAAAAATGTAAGAACAACTCAGGGTGTCTTTTAGAGTCAATGGAATCAGATTTAAAAAAATTAATCGAATTGGCGGGTGTCAGGGAAAAAGTCCTTTGGGTTCACGTGGAATACCTTCTGTATATATATATATATATATATATATATATATATATATATATATATATATATATATATATATATATATATATATGGTCACATTAATACGCGCCACAGAGGTGTCGACCGCTTGCTTCCGCATAATTTGCGAAACGTTTATTCAATATTTTACCCCGGCGTAACCGTTCCCGCGGATGTGACCATACTTGTTTCTACGTATGGTAGGTTCGTGGGCACCTTTCATTGTCACCAGTCCATACGCGCACGCAGTCTCTCTCTCTCTCTCTCTCTCTCTCTCTCTCTCTCTCACACACACACACACATTCACCGTTCGCATTTCCGCTATGCCGCGCACAGCATGTGAAATTCGAGCGGGTTAATCACACATTTGTGTATCAGGCCATTACATATTATAAAATATATAGAGAAGCCTCGAAGATCCATATTGAAGGGCATCGTGCCAGCCTGAATGTGCATATACACACACACACACACACACACACACACACACACACACACACACACACACACACACACACACACACACACACGCACACACACACGCACACGCACACGCACACACACACGCACACACACACACACACACACACACACACACACACACACACACACACACACGCGCGCGCACACGCACACACACACACACACACATATATATACAGACCAATATGCTAATAACGGTACGTACGCCAATGCTACGTACAATAGGTGTGCGTTCGTCCATTTGAAAATATATACACGTATGCGCCCACGCCCACGATTCCACGTCGACCAAACTACCCTCCATCACTGGCTACACTATAACGTTTTCCAAGCCGTAAAAAAGTCCACGCTAAACGCGTATATTACCTATACTCCAAGTGTGTGCTATAGAAACGACGAGAGAAGATAACAAAACAAACAAAAAAAACAGGCAACAAAACGAAAAAGAAAAACCGCCTCAGCACTCTCATTATCGCATGAGTCTTTCATCTTTTATCTATTCGTTTTTTCGCACTCGTACAGAGCGTCCATAAAATATATATATGTACACACACGAACACACGTATGCGTACATATATATATATATATATTTACATACGTGTTTCAAATGGAAATTGGAATAATCAGAGACGTCTGCACCAACTAACCCAGCGCATCGTCTACCCGTATGGGCTATATATATATATATATATATTTCGTTGCAGAGTACAGGTGAAATATAGTGTGACGGGCTCGCAGATGCATTCGCGCACGAGCCGACCTCATTGGCGGAACAATCGACCTTTTTTTTTCACATCTATTTCTTTTTTATCTCGTCATTTTTGTTTTTTTTTCCTTCCTACCATTTCGTTTCCTTTTGTTTCTTTGTGCTCGCAAAAACGCCAAACCCGTTCGGGAAGGTGCATACGCAAAAACCGAAAGACCCAAGCGGAGTTTCTCCAAGGTGGTGGCCGTTTCTCCGTGGTGGCCAAACGGTCCATCTCTCGATGGGGGCATACACGTATATCCGTCCAGGGTACACGTATGCTAAACGCAACTCTTGCATAAGCCTTTCGCGAAGCCTCCGTGCGAGCGAATAACTTTAACGCGCTTATAATATATATACACACACACACACACACAGAGTAATGCTTCTCCACGTATGAAGACGTACATGTGGAGAGACATTCGAGACCAGGCGATGCGACATCATCGCGCCGCGTGGTCTCATCTTTGTGATGCGAACGTTGCGCGAAACGTCCAATGTGAATTCACAGTGTTAGCGCGCTAAGTAGCGTTAAGTGGGTCGAATTTATTCTCCGCGACACTGTCTCATTATTATCGCTTTATATTCGACGCGATGCAACCGCGAGAGTGCACACACACACACACACAAATATATATATATATATATATATATTAGAGTGGCCCAAATTTGAGCTCTATTTTTTTCCTTTTTCTCACCATCCAATTATCTTCTTTAAAGAGAGAAAAAAATTGTCACGAAATCTGCGAGCGATCAAAAAATATTCAAAGGTCGCTCAAGCCTCCCGAAAATTCAAATTTTCGTTAAAAAATCGATAATTTTTTTCGTTTACTTCTCACCCATGAATGTTACTCTTCATAATTTTAAAATTAACCTCGCCAAAGCTCCAGCCGGTCAATGAATATTTAGTGGTCGCTCAAGAGCATCGAAATTTCCAATACGCGCCAATTTTTTTTTTATTCATCTCACTCATAAATTTGACGTTTCGTTAAATTTTCAAAACAATTGATCGTTTTTCTTTGGAAACAGATTTTTCAAAGTTACCTCACGCTACTAACCCAAGAATTATAATCTTTGTTCACATAAAATAATTCTTTGAAGCTCTCGTCCGTAAACGAAATTATAGACCCCCCGTTTTATCGGGTTAGAAGTGAGAGGTAAATTCGAAAAATCCGCGTCTAGAGAAAAGAAGGATTAATTTCTTCGAAAATCTTACAAAGCGTTGAGTTTATGAGTGAGAAGAGAAAAAAATCGCGACAATTGGAAATTTTGTAGCTCTTGAGCGAACACTGAATATTCATTGGCCGGCTAGAGCTTTCGCGAGTTTAATTTAAAAATTATAAAGCGTAAAATTCATTGGTCAGAAGTGAAGGAAAAAAATAGTTTTTGTAAATGAAATCTTGCATTTTTGGTAGGCTTGAGCGACCTTAACATTTTTTTTTGACCGCTCGCAGATTTCGCGACATTTTTTTTCTCTTTAAAGAAGATAATTGGATGGTGAGAAAAGGGAAAAAATAGAGCTCAAATTTTAGCCACCCTAATATATATATATATATATATATATATATATATATATATATATATATATATATATATATATATATATATATATATTAGAGTGGCTAAAATTTGAGCTCTATTTTTTCCCTTTTCTAATTATATAATTGGATGGTGAAAATTGGATAATTGGACGGTTTCTCACCATCCAATTATCCAATTATCTTCTTTAAAGAGAAAAAAAAATGTCGCGAAATCTGCGAGCGGTCAAAAAAAAATTTTAAGGTCGCTCAAGCCTACCAAAAATGCAAGATTTCATTTACAAAAACTATTTGTTTTCCTTCACTTTTGACCAATGAATTTTACGCTTTATAATTTTCAAATTAAACTATATATATATATATATATATATATATATATATATATATATATATATATATATATATATGTGTGTGTGTGTGTGTGTGTGTGTGTGTGTGTGTGTGTGTGTGTGTGTGTATATGTATATGTATATGTATATATATATAGGACCGTGTTAGGAACGTCGATGCAAAGCCTTAAGGGGGTAATAGGTGACCTCGTTAGGACCATATCTAACCCGGGTTACGTTAGTCCAAAGTGTAATGGATTTTTGGAAAATTTCCCAAATTTAGGTACTAACTCGTTCATAATGTTCAAACAGACAATAATTGGTAACTAAAAACTTATTTGCGTCTTAGCTCAATGTGTATTCAATCGACAAAAACCAATACAATCATCTGTATCCACACAACCAACGAAATGGGACGTGTTGAATAATTTAAAACTTGTCAAAAAATAAAAATGCCTCATACGTTGATGCTATTAAAAAAAAATAGCATTAACACAAGACGTAAACGAGTAAGTACCTAATTTTGGCAAATTTTCCAAAAATCATACCTACCATAACTCGAAATCCCTAGACTTTGGACTAAGATAACCTAGGTTAGATATGTTCCTAACAAGGTGACCTCTCACGTCCTTAAGGCTTTGCATCGACCTTCCTAACACCCTGTATATGTTGGCACGTTGAATAAGTTCTCGTCAAAATTATTGCTTTATTTCAAAAAATCACGAGTAACGCTTTCAAACGATTCGAAACTGTTGTGTGATCAACTTCTAATGATTCTGCAAGTTCAGCTAGGCGTCTGACATGAGTCTTCGTGAAGTAATGTCTCCAATACAACACATCAAAATCATTACTTTTGACGCGTTTCAACCAATCTCTGCATATCGTTCCCGACAGAGCATCGTCGTCGGGAGTCTCAACAAGGATTACGTGTGCTTTAGCTGCAGATTTTCTGCAGCTGAATTACATAATCAAATACTCTCTTTTGGCACGACATTTGACATGTTTGACACTGTGAAAAAAAAAAGTTGTTTACACTTCGACAAAATGACACACACTGAATTTCAGGCTTGCTTATGGTACTTCTTCATAGATGCGTTACCATCGTAAACTACACGCACGCATTGCTGGTAACGCCATCTGTTGGAAAACAGCGAGAACTTATTCAACGTGCTAATATATATGCATTCGTGTGTGTGTGTGTGTGTGTTCTGCTGCTGCTGCTTCGCGCTCTCCTGCATCGACGTGCCCAACTCTCTGCACGAGATCCCAATCTTTGCCGCATCGGCTTATCTTGCCCCAGAAGAACTTTTCAATGTTTTCAACGTTTAGCTAGTTCGTACTTTCCATAAATTCATCATGTAACACGAATACCTCGATTATAAGATGGGCAATTCTTATGTTCCATAACATGTGCATAAAAAAACATTGTACATTTGCGCTGGTACAGGAAATATTTCTGTAAAAAATGCATTCTTCGATGTAACCGCGATGCAACTGGTGTATGTATGTATATATATATATATATATATATATATATATATATATATATATATATATGTATGTATGTATGTATGTATGTATATATTTAAATATAGATATATATATATATATATATATATATATATATATATATATATATATATATATATATATATAGATATATATATATATATATATATATATATATATATATATAGATATATATATATATATATATATATATATATATATATATATATATATATATATATATATATATATATATATATATATGTATGTATGCATGTATGTATGTATGTATGTATATGTATATATATATACACGCAGTTCAGTTACGACTAGGAACATCTGCGCGCAGGCTGCGGCTTATTTTGTGGCCGAGTGCATGCTACTTCGAGGCACATGGCACATTGCTTCGTTACCGAATGATTTACCCGCATATACTACATCTATAAATATATATACATATATATAACCATATTTATCCACAGTAAAATTTTATAAATATATTGATATTTATATATGCACACAGTTTTTGCAATCGGAAGGTCGGATTTCGTATTGTACAGCATATAAAATTATTCCGGATAAGCCCTTGTGACTTGGAGGGTACGAGAGACGATATGTGTGTATACGTGTATATGTATATGGTAGGATGTGGCTTATTCGAGCAAATCTAGGTTATGCTATTCATTGGCTGTATAGGAAGTCGGAACGATTCGAGTAGATCGGACCTCCCGCTCTCTCTTTCTCTCTCTTTCTCATTTCTATGCATGTATATGTCTACTGTGATCGGTATGCCTCTTCGCAAATACGATTCTGCACGCTTCTGCCGGTAAAACGAGCACCGGTTTAAGTAAAATTGGTACTTATGCCCGAATGCCGAGGTAGGGTGTAGCTCGAGATTCACCGGAGCCAATTCAGGTGTGCGCGCGCGTGTGTGTGTGTGTGTGGGGGGGGGGGGGGGGGGGTGTATCCACAGCCCCTCTCTTGCCCTCCCGATTATAGGCGGCTCGAGATTACGTCGGGAGAAAAGAGCTTCGACTATCGCTGCAGCGATCGTTGATTGAACGATTGGCGATCACGGCTTTGGTTTGCACCCCTCTTTAAATCGCGGATACGTTGATGCCTTTTTTTCTTATGCTTTTCTTTTATGGTCTTTTAGGTTATTTTACTTTTATTCCATTTTATTTGTTTATTCTTTTTTTCTATTTCAGTTATTTATTAGTTTTTCTGAAAGTATTTTATTCTCTCTGTGTTCACGATTCTCGACGAAAACTGGAAAAATACAATCAGAAAAAATCATTGATCCAATATCATTGGTGTTATTGAATAAAATTTCGTCGATTCAATTTTAAAATTGTTGGTGTGAATAATCGGATTTATTAGTCCGAACAAAACGCTATTGACGTTAATAACATGATCAAATTAAAAGTTTTCTTTTTTTCGAAAAATATATTGTTAGCCGAGAACAATATATTATTGAAACTATCGAAAAAATTATCGTGAACAAATTATATAGTTTTGAATGCATTTTCTGCAACGAACAGCGAACGAAAGCGTTTCAATTCATAACATGAATATTTTTTATTCGAGTACACAAGAAAAATTGATTTTCGCTCGTTTGATTGAGATGAAATTTCTATCGAGTAAATATGTTATTTTGTTCTTTTCACCATTTCCGATATTGGTTTCCAAGTACATTATTCGTTAAAATATTGATATTTTATTTTTATTGAAAAATGTCGGAAATGGTTAAAAAATTGTGCTAAAATGAAATTTGTTTCTTGCGCGTTTGGTTGAAAAAATGCAACCAAATCATGGCCGAGCGCCACCGAAATTATAGGTGTGAAGAAACCCGTAGTTCTCGGAGTGGCCGCTGGAAGCGGCACGCGCGCTCGTTTCTCGTAAGCGTAGCGCGAACCGAAAATCTACTTGAACGCCGGAGAAACTCTAAAGAGTATCGCTTCTTGGCCTGTGGCTAAGATCAAAGTGTAGTATCTGTTCTCATCAGTTGAATATCTGATATTCTCTTCATGGATATTCCATTGGATATCTGATATTCTCTCCACTATTATCGCGGATGATCATTCTAATGCTCACTCTTTATTTGAGATTTGAAACAAATTGAAAAACTTACGTCCCATGGCATATTCGTTTCGATGCAGTAAAGAAATGATTAATTCTATTGATTATATATTTGCACGAAATAAAAAATGTTGTAGCAACCGCTTAATCATTTCATCCATACATCTACGGATTGTATATAGAATGATTTCATTAGAATATAATTTTATTTGAAGAATAATGTAGATATTCGGAGAACAGAAGAGCGTTTTCGAATTCAATAATATGTTATTTAAATCAATCACATTTTCCAATATTTTATAGTATTGTAACACTCTCATATATCGGTGGCACTCCGCAGCAGCACATTTATTTGGATCAACCAATATACTTTTTTGATTAATTTGCTTTTTTTCTCAGTGTAGTTTGCGGAAAGGGATGAATGACGTCCTGGCATATCGTAGGAAGGGACAGCGTGTGTGCGTCCGCTGCGTCGATGTTAAGGCGTTACCCCCACTTGTAGCGCAAAAAAGGCCTTTTTCATGAATTTTTTAAAAGAAAACTACAAACCCTTTTTAATCGATCAATATGCCATCTTAAAGAGCACATCTTGAAGAACTTTCAGTAATTTTTTTATTGAAAAATATTACATTGTTTAGTGGCAAATGGCCGTCAATGAAATAATGTTTTTATATACACGGTTTGCGGTGACCAACATTGCGGCGAAGTGGATCATCTGGAAAAAAAATGCGGATGGATTTAGTCAAATATAAGTATAAACTAGTCTTTAATCGAAGGATTTTAAAAAATATTCATTTTTCACAAAATGGCGGACAGTCAAAGTTAATGGTTCGATTTTAACGAAAAAAATGGTCGTTTTTTGGCCATTTTTTTTTCGAAAAAAAAAACCGAACGATTAAAGACTACATTTTTATGTATTAAATAAGCCTGTAAAATTTCAAGAAGATCGGTTCATTAGTGTTCGAGTAATCTTGGTCACCGACTTCAGAAATGCCATTTTGAGAAAAACGCTTCTGAAGTTTCTCTTTCAATGCTCTTTCAACGCGGATTCTTCTCTTTCAACGCTCATATATCAGTCAATTTTGTTCGGATCGAAACATGCAATCAAAAAAATGCAATAAAAAAAAATCGATTTTTTGAAAATCGCAAGTGGGGGTAACCCCTTAATCGACACGACAGAGAGCACGAAATTTTTCTACACTATTCTTTGATTTACACGGAATGCAATATTCGCGCACGCGATTGTAGCCACGATAATTCTATGACTTTGAAACATCGAGTTAGTCGAGAGTTTGATGAAATATAATTATCATTTCCCTGGAACGAATTTTGGACATCTGCCTCGTCTATTACGGCAGCGTATATGCGATATGGGTGTAGAGTAGTGCGTCACGGATACGCGCATCGCTCACCACGTGCCAACGGCTAGCTGCCTGTGCACCGGATATATGTGTGCGAATTAATATACAGGGTGTTATTTTATGAATGGATAATCCTGCCACTGTCGATAGGTCAGATCATGTCCCACTATTGCTGGAATTTCAGTTTAGTAAAAGTCCCAGGGCTTTCGAGATTTTCGGCTTTGTTATTAAAAAAAAATCATCTGCTCTTCTACAAACAATATAATTTCCTGCATTTCTATAAACAATATAATCGACAATAGCTAAGCACCTTTTTAAAATAATTGACACGATATGCGTAGTACATTTTTTACACCCCAGGCTATCACAGTTTTATGTTCGAATTGGTTTGTATGAAAATTCTGCATAACACCTTTTTTTCATAAAGTTGCCTCAACATTTGAGTTCGAACGAGCACGCGCTCTTGATTTCTATAGATTTCGTTCAAATTTCAACCAGACATTGTTCATATCATTATGCATGTTTGAGTGAAATTTCAAAACAGTCGACTATTTAGATCGAGAGATAATGGGTTTTAAAATTGCAACTTTCAACACTGCAGTGTCTGCATTGAAATTTGGACAAAGTAATTTTCCGTAAAAATATTTGTCTCCTATAATCAGAAGACATTTGGCAACAGCGCATCGTTCCACGCATCAAATGACGCATGTTTGCGCGGCATATTCAAAATAATACTGCAACACAAATTTTTATTTGGAAGTAATTTTTTATCGGACAAAGTTTTCAATTAGTTACGAATCACCCAACACTTTTATTTGTCGATGAAGATAACATAAACGATATAAAATATTAGTATTTATAACGCAAATATATTTTTTACGATAAAAGTTTTTAACTTTAGGAACACGATAATTTTTTTTTCTCGACACATTGAACAATACTGTTCTGCCGTGTTGCCATATGTCTTATTATAGGGGACAAATACTTTTTACGGATAATTATTCTGTCCTTACTCGACGTTTTTTAGCAAAACTGAATAGTAAAGGCAATCCAAACTTTTTTCACTCTCTCCCTAACTGGTTTGCTATCTAAACATAATTTTTTTCAAAATTTATAAACTCAATAGAATGGTGCGACGAATTATGTGACCTGACTTTCGGTCAATGCGGAACCTGCAGTGGTAAAAGTAGCAATTTTAAAAGCCATTATCTCCCAATCTAAATAGTCGACTGTTCTGAAATTTCACTGAAATATGCATAATCATATGAACATTGTCCGGTTAAAATTTGAACAAAATCTATGGAAATCAAGATCGCGCGCTCGTTCTACCTTAAGGTTGAAAAGAAGACTTTTCTAGATAAAACAAATTACCAAGAGTATTAAAAAAAAAAAACTGGTCAAAAAAGGTATCATTTGTAGAAATGGCATGCGAAAAATCAAAAACAGATGATTTTTATCTCGAAAACCGTGGGACTTTCTCTAAACTGAAATTCCAGCGTATAGTAGGACATGATCTCATCTATCGACAGTTGCAGGATTATCCATTCAGAACAGGACACCCTGTGTGTATATATATATGGATGGATGTGTATATATATATATATATATATATATATATATATATATATATATATATATATATATATATATATATATATACATACCTGTGTGTGTATATATATATATTTTTGTTCGAACTCAACGTATTAATTAATGCGGCAAATCATTATAATTATACGAGAGAAACGACAAATTTATTGCGTCGAAGCCCCCCTCCCCCATCCTTCCACTTTCCGAGGCACCGTTAACCGCGCGTAATTGCTGCCCCACGCGTATTATTATATTGTCATGATCGATGATATTCCTCGATATTCGAAATTTTGCCCTCAAACATATTTTATTACCGCGCTCTGTAAATGCCTTGTATTTTATTTATAACTTCGTTACGTACAAATATGCAATACGCGATTTGCGTTACAGTGAAATTTTCTCATGTTACTGGCATTAATGTCTTGTCATTGACACTGGTGGATGGGCGGTCGAGGTTTGGCTCCGGCGGTCTTTCGAGTTGAGGAGCGTTGTTCATGGCCGATACTCGGAGCGGTGACCGCTTAGAGGTGCACCGGCTGGCGCATCAACCAGTCAGCGGGAGGCCAATTTTTTTCGAGACCTTTCCGTAGATACTTGCGCAAAACGTCTGCCCACCAGAACGTCAGAAGAATACGGGGCCGTCTGTACCGGTACGGGTTGCCCACAGTTTCCCCGTGCCCACGGCAAATTCGCTATAGTGCAGCTTAAGGGGTTAGGCCACTCTGAGACCGAGAAAATAGTTTTTTTTTTTCTTTCTAATAACTACAAAATAAATCAAGATTACGAAAAAGGATCTTTATCATACATATCAGTGACTGTAAATAATAATTTCTTTGAAGCGATCAATTTCAAAATGGCGGCTGTGCAGCGTCTATCTCAACACTGCATTTTTTAAGTTGCTCGGAAACATAACTCAGACAATTTTCAACCAATTCATTTGAAATGTTGAATATATCTTGAAAAATACATTGTCTATGGAAGTACGTAGGATTTTTTGTTACATTGCATAGTTCATTTGTTATTAACAATTATCCGACGATTTTTTAGGCAAATTGTTCACTTTCCAAAAATTTGCCTCAATAATCGCTAATAACAAATGAACTTTGCAATATAAAAACAAATCCTACGTACTTCTATAGACAATGTATTTTTCAAGATATATTCAACATTTCAAGTGAATCGGTTGAAAATTGTCTGAGTTATGTTTCCGGCCAACTTAAAAAATACAGTTTTGAGATAAACGCTGCACAGCCGCCATTTTGAAATTAATCGCTTAAAAAAAATGATTGTGCACAGTCACTGATATGTATGATAAAGAGCCTTTTTTGTAATCTCGACTTATTTTGTAGTTCTCCTGAAAAAAAATCCCGAAAAATCCTAGTTTTCGGCCTCTAGAGTGGCTTAAGGCCTTAACGGGCTATGCCTAGTTGCAACAGTCGAAAACAGTTGATTTTTTTTTTTGAAACTCGTTATGATGAACTTTTACGACAATTAGGTATTTTAAAAAGTATTATCTAAAGAACGCTCTAATTTTTTTCTGCGTAAATATTTAACGGGGTCTTTCCACTTTAGACGCTAAAAAAGCTATCTTCATGAATTTTTTTGATAGGTTTATATTATAGATATTGACATAAAAGTTGTTACACTTAATAAATACACTTTCGGAATACATAAAAAAAAAGATTTTATGTATTTATGTAACCCAAACAAACGTTAAACGCGTTTTTCTCGAAACAACGTTTTTCGACGGCTTGTTGATAAAATCTTCGAAACTACTGACCCGATCCTTATGAAAATTTAACCACATTTTCTTTACAACTATAGCTATAGCGCATATTAAAGATTTTTTTAAAATTTTTTCATTTACTAGGTTTTTGCCAAGAACGGTGAAAAAACACGGTTTTTTTTGTTTTTTTGAAAAATGGCCGCCATTTTGTTATTTTTGCATATTCAAAAAATCGTATGATATGCGCTATAGTCATTAACATACTGAATCTAAAACCGTTTGATTTTTTTTGTTTCGGATGATCCATCTCCGAGATTTCATCAACAGCGCAGATCTATAATTTTTTTTAGGATTTTTTTTTTCAACTACCTTTTTCGTCTATGACTAGTGATTTAAATAAACCATAATTTAAAAAAAATGTATTTCGAAAGTGTATTTGTTAAGTGTAACAACTTTTATATCAATATCTATAATATAAACCTATCCGATAAATTCATAAAAATAGCCTTTCTAGCGTCTAAAGTGAGAAGGCTCCTTAATTATAATGGATTTACAGCCGATGTTCGAGAAGTACCTCCCGGAAACGTCTTTTGCGATGAGCTATGCCCTTCTGAACCAGATGATCTAATAGAAAAAAAATAAAAAAAGATTATGATCTTATAGAATCTAATAGATTATATCTAATAGAAAAAAAATAAAAAAGATTTCGTTAGGATAGCACTTTATCCCATGATTAATCGAAGGAATCTCCGAAACATCGATTAAAAAAAAATGGCGCGTGTTCAAAATGACTTGATTTTTGCGAAAGAGTGAGCATTCTTCCCTAATCAAATCGAAAGTAATCCGAAAAAAAATCCTTCGATCAAATTCTATATTCTTACATCTCGCAAGAGCCCAAAACATTGCAGAAATATCGACAGTAGTTTTTGAGATATTTTGCTCACCGACTGAAAACGTACTTTCGAGAAGAAAAAAGTGTTTAAAGCTTCGACCCACGCTCCGAGCGTTCCTACTGGCGTCAGCTAATCAGCCTACAAATCTGTCAATTTTCATCCGATCATCTTGACATTTTCACAGCACATTTATAAGATGTACTGTCAAAACGTATCGGTTTCGAAAGAAAAGTGATTATTCCACTTTTACAACAAGGCGTAACGCCTTAAGTTCGTTGTGGACGCAACGGAGTTTGGGTTGGACTAGTAAAGTGCGGCTAGGGAGTGACGAGTGTTCAATTGGTAAGCTCAATACGAAAAAACAACACCCGCAAGGGTGTTGAAACTCGTGAAATAAAAAAATCCAAATATATGCTCTATCAACGAGACGAGGCGGGCGCATTAGCAACGCAAAATCGCGCTTTGGATTCTTTTCCCGAATTGGGGACATCGCGCGTATACAAGTGTCGATGAGAATCGGCCGGCAATTATTGAATTGGCGAAACCGCGAAGCGCGTGCCGATCTCGCTGGTGCAAATGAAGCGACGCGACGAGAGAATACCGCCGCGTGTTGCGTCCCATATAACGCCTGATAATGAATTAACAAATGTGAACACAACTGCACGGGACATTGGCCGCGGTGACTTGACGCGACATGCACCGTTCCATTTTCTCTGTCAGGTGTTATTTATCCGACTGTGTGTGTGTGTGTGTGTGTGTGTGTGGGTATGTGTAATATATACAGAGTGTTAGGAACGTCGATGCAAAGCCTTAAGGGGGTGATAGGTCACCTAGTTAGGAACATATCTAGCCTTGGTTACCTTGGTCCAAAGTCTAAGGATTTCGAGTTATTATGGTAAGTATGATTTTTGGAAAATTTCCCAAAATTAGGTACCAACTCGTTTATTTCTTATGTTAAGGGGCCATACCAGTGTGACACTTTCAACGACCCAGGTAGGGAATCAAAAGGCTGACGATGGAAACAAACTTGTGCGAGCCTTGTTTCACCGAGCCTGAGTGAGACAGACCTGGGCCAGGTTTCATTGCATCGCTTGGAGCAGCCTGGAACCAAGACTGGCTGCTTAGCCTAAACTCAGGGTCATTTCAAGCTTTATTCAGCCAGTGAATTTCAAGGCTAAAAAATCAAGGCTGGATGCAGGCTTGTTTCAGGTTGTGATAAAATAAAATAAATTTTAAATAATATTTTTTCTGTACTTCTATGAAAAAAAAAATTAGCAATAAATTTGTCGGGTGCGACGGCACGAAAAACGAAAGCGAAGGAGGCAGCTCAGAACATTTAAACATATTCTCTTATCGATATTTATGAGGTACACAAAAAAGTTTTTTTCTCGTCACATACACATTTCGTATATACTCACTCTCTGGGGTTTGCGTACACTCTGTGTATTCCGTGTCCCATAACCAATAAATAAAATAAAGTACTGCGTTTAAAATATTTTATATATATTTTATAACAAATAATATAATGAATCATAAATATATATAATAAATAAAATGAATTCTTTACAAATTTATTAAATTTATCCCAATGTAGAATATAGAAAACTAACGAACAGGCCTCATATAGCCTCGAGAAGAGTTTGGGATAAGCTTGGTCATAAATGCTCGTGAAGGCTTCATTAAGGCTCGTTTTGAACCTTGTTGTTCCGTCGTTTCAGGCTTAGTACAGGCTTTTCTACCAGCCTTTGGTCAAGCCTGTGTGCAACAGCCTGAAACCGCGTTATCATTCAGGGGTTCAGCTAGGCCTGAAATCAGGCTGGTGCTCAGCCTGAATAAAAAAATGTGAGCCTTGTTTCAGAGCTTGGCGAGCCCTTTTTCATCGTCAATTCCTACCTGGGGAATCGATTTTTTTGCCTTTTTCAACAGTTTATACTTTCAAGAATATCATTATCATTTATATAATTTTATCTTACAAAAATGGATATTTACATTTTTAAGGGGAGGGTAGGGGTTTCAGCTTGAAAAAAAAAACATTTTTTTGCGATTTTTTTTATCTTTATGGATAGAGTAAATTTATTGAAACCTTTTGTACATTGTTAAGTGTCATTTCAAGAACATTCCGTGAAATTTGCACGCGAA
Source organism: Ophion ellenae (assembly GCA_963210295.1). Lineage (NCBI taxonomy): Eukaryota > Metazoa > Arthropoda > Insecta > Hymenoptera > Ichneumonidae > Ophion > Ophion ellenae. The sequence goes on from OY723395.1 coordinate 19,773,411, forward strand.
AATATCCACAAACAAGCCGGTGCCGCGTTTTTCTCAAAACCACTTTTTCAAAGTCCGTGTTCACTGTTATTTGAAAACTACATGAACGATTTATTTCAAACTTGGTACACACTTTCTACATACAAAATACCTCCCGCCGACGGTTAGTTTGAGATTTTTTTACATTGAGGGGGTTTTCTACACCCAAAATGGCGGAATTTTTCGTGAAAATAGCACTTTTCACTTAACATGACCACCAAAAATTTGGAAATGAAAAAAAAAAATGATCAAAGACCGTTGGGGGGGGGGGGGATTTGGTGATACTTTGACTAAATTTTAATGGTACTTGATTTCAGATAATTTCTAGCTGAGATACAGTAAACACCGCAAATCGTATTTTTCCAAAGGCGTTCGTGGAAAAGCTCTGTCACCGGCTTGTTTGTGGATATTTTCGCGTACAAATTTCACGGAATGTTCTTGAAATGACCCTTAACAATGTACAAACGGTTTCAATAAATTTACTCTATCCATATAGATTTTAAAAAATTGAAAAAAGTTTTTTTTCACGCTGAAACCCCTACCCTCCCTTTAAACGCGTTTTTCTCGAAATGAGATTTTTCAAATTTGCTGACATTGTAACTCAAAGAGCAATTATCCGATTGACTTGAAATTTGAACTGAGTACTCTTGAATATATTTACTCTACAATGACGTAGGATATTTTTGATTGGATGAAAATTGACGATTTGGTATTGAAAAAAACGACCATTTTATAGGCAAGAAAACAGACGTTTTTTCATAACTACGCCATTTTGTTAAATTTTGATATTTTTCGAAAATCCTACATCATTGTACAGGAAATACCTTCCAGTTTAACGACATTTTTTCCTTTTTCGGTTTCAGCTACTCAATCGGCCGGAATCAGTGGAGGAACTTTTTTTTGGCGCCACCGAAGGCAGTGCATAAGTCGCTTGGATCTCAATATTCTTCCACGAAAAAATTATGTAATATAGGCCAAATATATTCTTAATTTTCCGAAACATTTAATTGAATACTTTTCTTTCAAAAAATTCCCGAAAATCACCCAAATTTTCCGCGTTCACACTGGTATAACCCCTTAATGCTAGTTTTTTGAAAAAAGCACTAACATAAGAGGTATTTTTATTTTTTTGACACGTTTTCAATTATTCAACATGTCCCATCTAATCAGTTGTGTGGATACAGATGTATCCTACCTAGAACTTTTGAATAAAACAATATTTTTTAAATTCCGCACGTACTTCTCTAGGTATTCTAATGTAGATTGACGAGAATTTTTGTTTTTTGTTCTACGTAAAACATTGTGGATGTAAAATGTCACGTCGCGGAACGCCTAAAAAAAAGATAACGAAAGGAAATATTAGTAGTCGGCCATTTTTTACATCGACAAAAATATATATTTTTTTTCTAGCAGCTTGACATTCATACTAAATAGATGTGTAATTAATTTTATGAGTGAATCACTTTTTCACACGAAAAAGAATTGTTGAACTCGCACATGATTTTATACCCGTTACTGTGGGCTAACCCCATAAGCTAAGACGCAACACGCTTTTAGTTACCAATTAGGGGGCATCCATTAATTACGTGAGGTGATTTTGGCGATTTTTCGACCCCCCCTCTCCCCCTGGTGAGATGTCGTGAGATTTTGCTCGACCCCCTCCCCCCTCCCCTAATCTCACGTGAGATTTTTCAAAATGCATACGTTCACGGAAAATAAATTGTAGTAGAAGTAACTGCGGTTGTAGTACCATTTACTCCACCATGTAAAGTAGTAGAGAGACTCTCCCTACGTGATTACTAAAATTACTAAAATTACTAAAATTACTAAAATTACTAAAATTACTAAAATTACTAAAATTACTAAAATTACTAAAATTACTAAAATTACTAAAATTACTAAAATTACTAAAATTACTAAAATTACTAAAATTACTAAAATTACTAAAATTACTAAAATTCTAAAATTACGTGATATTTTCCGAAGCCCCCCTCTCCCCCACGTGAGATTGGGTGAGATTTCGCTCGACCCCCCTCCCCCCCCCCCTAAACGCCTCACGTAACTAATGGACGCCCCCTTATTGTCAGTTTGAACATTATGAACGAGTTAGTACCTAATTTTGAGAAATTGTCCAAAAATCATCCTTACCATGACAACCCGAAATTCTTAGACTTTGAACCAAAGTAACCTAGGTTAGATGTGTTCCTAGCGAGGTGACCCATCACCCCGTTAAGGCTTTGCATAGATCTTCCTAATACCCTGTATACATACACTACCGGCCAAAAGTTTCCGGACACTTCGGATAACTGCAAAGCTTTAGATCACTTTGGATAATTGCAAAATTATATAATAATAATATAATTAATTATACAGAGCTATATAATATCTTCGTAAAATATTGAATTAAATGAACTACATTATTCTAACCTTACTTGGCAATTATCCAGTGATCGAAAGTTTTGCAATTATCTGAAGTGTTCGGAAACGTTTGGTCCGGTAGTGTATGTATATATATATATATATATGTGTGTGTATGTATACTGTTGAAGAGTTGCACCGGGGAACGAATTTGACACCCACAATGTCGGATGCAATTGTGTCTCATACCTCGAACATACATTCTTGTGCTCACAACTGTGTACTGATTTGTTTTTTTCAATTGTTTTTCACCTCATCTCATAATCGCGTTCCGGCGCTTCTTCTACTTCTTGGGTCAATTTTTGCTCATTTCACGCTAATACAAAAACGCGTGACGCACGCGCGCAGAGTACGGATGCAAATACACAACGGGGACAAGGGATTGTACGAACGTGCAAATGCACACGCGTAAATACGTGTCGTGAACACACACAGACACAGACACACACATATATCTATTATATATAAACATATATATATATATATATATATATATATATATATATGAGCGCGCATGAGCTATATAAATATATATTTGTGTCAACACAGAGAGAGACTACAGAGGGGCGGCAGCGGGCAAACACACGCACGTATGGAGGCGCGTTCATTATGATTCGTGTATTTATATAAGGTCTAAAAATATACCGCTATGCCGGCGGGCCCCACCCGGTATTTCATCTGAGAATAATATTTTAATGTACACATGACAGATGCATGTATATGTATATATGCACACATATATATATATATATATATATATATATATATATATATATATATATATATATATATATATATAAATCACCTGACTCGTGTGTGCCTATACACCCACACACAAGTGAGAAGAAGCGGCCGACATAATTGTGTACACACACACACACACACACACACACACACACGCGCGCGCGCGCGCACGCACACACAGAGAGAGAGAGAGACGCACACACACACGCACAAACACTATCGTCTATTTTCCCTACTTTAAAGTATTTCTTTTTATTATTTTTTCCTTTTGTTTCCTCTTGTTCTTCAAATTCTTTTTTGTTTTGCCTTTTCCTCGCACCTTAAAAACGCGCATTCGCTGTCGGTCCTTGCTTCGGCCTTCTGGTTCACCCAAAATGCACGAGTCGGAAAAAGAGGGCGTCAGCGAAAGAAAGAGAGAGAGTGTGTGTGTGTGTGTGTGTGTGTGTGTGTGTGTGTGTGTGTGTGAGAGAGAGAGAGAGAGATATGAAATCCGTGTGTATAACGTGCTATCGCGTCGTCCTGCCGTCTGTCTATTTCTTTCTTGGTTCTCCCTTCTTTACAACTTTCTCTACGTCCTTTGCTCTCTCTCTCTCTCTCTCTCTCTCTCTCTCTCTCTCTCTCTCTCTCTCTCTCTCTCTCTCTCTCTCTCACGCTTGCTCGTTTCCCCTTTCTCCCGTGATACTCGTATAGCGCCTTTGTTCCGGCCACGCGTTTTTGATGTTTCGTCGTCGCAGCGTGCAACGACGCGGGGGTGAAGCGGGTGATTCGAGTCGTTGCGACCCGAATATTATATATATATATATATATATATATATATATATATATATATATATATATATATATATATATATATATATATATTAATGCATCGTTTGTTTACTGAAAAAATTGTACCGTGAGTGCGAGAAATGAGATCCTGGCCCCTTTTCTTCGCGTGCGCGTCGACACTCTCTGGCCAACCGATCATACACGTGCCGTATATGTCCCATCAATGTGTACGTGAATTACGTTTGACGTTTGTTTACACTTGGTCGTGTCGTGCTTCTGTCTTTTCCCCTCACTGTGTATCTTTTTTGTTTCTACCGTATTTTTTTTCGTTTCATTTTGATCGAAATTCTCATTGATTCCATAAGACCGATGCAATCTTGCGTAGAAGGGATTTCGATCTATACATATGTTATACATATGCATATGTATCACAGGAATATGCAATGATTGAGCCAATTTCCACACAATATATATATATATATATATATATATATATATATATATATATATATATATATATATATTACGGTGGCACAATTTTCAGCTCTAACCTTGTCTTTTTTCTTGACATCCAATTATCTTCTAAAAAAATAAAATTGTCGCGGAAGCTGCAAGCGATCGAAAAATACTTAGTGGTCGCTCAAGTCTCCCAAAAATTCAGATTTTCATTAAAAAGACGATTTTTTTTTGTCCACTTGTCATTCATGAATTTTATGCTTTATAATTTTTAAATAAACCTCGCGAAAGCTCTCGCCGGCCAATGAATGTTTCGTGGTCGCTCAAGATCTTCGAAATTTCCAATTTTTGCCAATTTTTTTTTCCTCTTCTCACTCACAAATTTGACGCTTTGTAAAATTTTCAAAACAATCAATCCTTGTTTCTTTAGAAACAGCTTTTTCAAATTCACCTCATACTTCTAACCCAAGAATTATAATCTTTGTTCTCATAAAATCATTCTTTAAAGCGCTCGCCCGTGAACAAAATTATAGGTCGTTTTATTCGTAAAACTGAAATGGCAGCTGTTTTCCGCGTATCGTAATGCGTCCCACAGTCGGTCCAGTTAGTTGTACACTGACGAGCGACGCCATAATACATAATAATACACAACAACACATATCGTCTGATTAGCGTTTGTTACAAATTATTATAATAAATTATTCAGAAAATGTAAAACTTCGCTGTTCATTTTGTTTTTATGCTACAGGGAATTATAGTGCATGCGAGATTTATTTTCTGGCGGAAATTCCGAATTTCGAAGAAAACTTGAGCGACCATTAAATATTCATTGTCCGGCTAGAGCTTTCGCGAGGTTGATTAAAAAAATGATACAGCGTAAAATTGCTGGCTAAGGAGACGAAAAAAAAATCGTTTTTTTAATAGAAAGTTGAATTTTTGGGCGGCTTGAGCGACCTCTAAATATTTTTTGACCGCTCGCAAGCTTCCGCGACAATTTTTTTTTCCTTCAAAGGAGGTAATTTGATCGTGAGAAAATGACGCATATATAGACAACATTTTTTTTACAGATCATTTATGCACATGGTTAAGTACATGTAAAAAATAATCAGAAATATTAACAAATGGCGGAGATATATCACAATAAAGCAATGTATTTTTTTTGCGCGCGCGCTGATGGCGAAAGTTTTCGGCATCGATGTGGGTGTCTGAAAAAAAATGAACATATTTATAATTGCATAACGAATGTATCTTCAGTATGAACCAACAATATCATTATAAAAAAATTATTATAATAAAAATTCGACACTTAAAATTTTTTTACTCAATTTTCTATCGGTATTTTATTTTTTTTATATTTTTTCGTGTCATAGAAATTTTTGTTTCTGTGGTTAACACGATAGGTGATGATATTAAGAATATGTTGTAAACATTTCAAGCGATCTGAACTTTCGTTCAAGAGTTAGAACTTTCACAAGGTTGAAAAAAGTGAATCGTGGAAAAACGGCTTTGAAATTGACGGTCGGACGCGCCGCTCGGTGTCTATTATAAATGCAATCTTACCTCATTTAATAGCTTTGCAGAATTTTTCAATTCTGTAAGGCTTAAAATATTCCTAACCGTTCAGGCTAATGGAAACAAAAATAAAAAATAAAAAAATGAAATTTTTCGCGTATATAAGGCCTTCATTTTCTTCGCGTATACAACATCACGCCGGTAAAAATGTCGATTTTTTCTGGGCAATGCAATGATAAATATGTTCGCGTCTGTGTGCGTGCACACACACACACACACACACACACACACACATATATATATATATATATATATATATATATATACATATACATACATACATATATATATATATATATATATATATATATATATATGATGTGCGTGTGTCTGTAACTCGACGAGGGTGTGTATATTATATGACTATAATATAACTGCTTATGCCTACGCGCTCGAGACTTAGCCCCCGGCCGACTTCGTTCAAACGTCTTTAAATAAACTCTTATTTATACGACGGGGAGGGGAGAGGGGGGGGGAGAAAGAATAAGCGAAAAAGCGACCGAGAGAGAGAGAGAGAGAGAGAGAGAGAGAGAGACCGCAACTTTGCGAGAGATGGATATGTTCGTTCTCGTCGAGCTCGGCAGATGCTTGATGGATACGGATTGCTTCTCTATATTATATATCCTACACACTTGTGTATTCTCTATGTTTTCGCGATCGTTTCTCGCTCTGTATTCCTCTCGTGCGTGCTCTATTGCACCCGTCGGCTTTATAATATTACGAGAGAGAAAGCAGAGGCAGTGTAAAAGAGAGGTAGAGAGAGAGAAAGAGAGAGAGCGAAACGGAGTACAACTGCATAGAGGCGTGGATACACGTATACGACCGAGAGATTTATTATCCCTCGCGAGACAAGAAAACGAAAAAAGTACGATGCGAGAACACGAGGAATCGAGCAGTTGACTACGCGCATTGCGAGCTCTCTCGCTAAACTTATGCGATTTTTTAAAATAATTAGTGTTTAATGAATTATGCAAGGTGCTTTATTGCTGTTGCAGTTGTTATTTTTATTGTTATATAGTGAGATATATTTCGGAAATTATTATTTTTGTGGTAATTGCTATCGGAGCAATAATTATTCATTGATCCGATATTTAACATTTATTTCCTGAGTTCCAACGTATACCCTTGCGAGTTTTTACGTATTTGCTTTTTCAATTGTGAACCCCTTCCTATCACTTTCCTGCACCGCGTTGATGTATAGTCGGACTTGAAAGGTCAGGCTACTGGGACCAACCGAAAATCGTGTTTATGGATAAAAATTAATTTCGAAAGAATAAGTGAGAGGATTGAAAATCGTTTAGTCATTTTATATTATGTACATTAACGGAGCTGTGTATTAAATTTTATGTGAAAAAATGAATAAATGCAGAAGTTACGAGGAATCTCGTGGAGGACGGTTGATATGAAACGAAAAAAAAAAAACGAGTTTGTTCTTAGGGAAGACTTTGTCCTTGGAGTGCCATATTTCAGGTGTTTACATTTTATTTTTTTTTAAAGGAAACGAGTAAAGCTTTTTGAGTGCGGGTTTTTTCTTGCTTTTATTCATGATATACAGAACGTTAAAAAAATTTTTTTTTTTTTTTTAAACCAATATGGCGGCCGTTGCAGCTCCGCGAAAACAGGTCCTCAAATCGCGGGGGGTAAACGGCTGACATCACTGCCCCCTCTTTGTTGATCTGAAACACAAATTCAAAGCATATTATCAATCTGTGACCCTTTGGTCATGGAATGACGGATGGGTTTTTCGTTTAGTACAAATTTCGGAAAATGGCGGCAATTTAAAAAAAAATCGAATTTTCGCGTTTTTTTTTCGCATAAAAAGATAAATAATAAATGCAAAAATGTATCTACGGAAAAAACGATCCGTCATTCCGTGAAGACATATTTTCTGAGTATGCTCTCCAAATTTCAGGTCGATATGTTAATTACAGCGGTCAGGAGAATGTCAGCCATTTAAAAAAACGTGTTTTCGAGAAAAACGCGTTTAAAGTTTTGTAATGTGTTTACACAAATGTGTTTATAATTATCGCTAATCGGCAATGCCTGGTCCATAGAGGCACCCTCCTCTTCTTCTAGCTGCCCATGTTGAGCCGCTAACATCTCCCGCTGCATTTCAAGGACAAAGTCTTCCTTAACGCGGGATATAGATTTACAACGATCGAAAAATCGATTTATTTGTTTTTTCCTTCTTTAAGGGGTAAGGCCACAGTGGAATTTTTAAAAAATCGCGTTTTTTTTCCCGCTAAAACGGTGCTTTGTCATCATAAGAGCAAGTTACTGTTCGATTTACAGCAAGACATTTTTTTTTCACCGACTTTGAGCGCATAACGTAAGGCCACCTCTGGCACGGCCATAGAGTACCTAAAACTTTAAACGCGTTTTCCTCGAAACTGCATTATCGAAATTGGCGTGCAGGATAACTCAAAAACTAGTGAGCCGATTAGGTTGAAACTTGGTAGGAATATTGATAATATTGGTACCTTCTACTGGACGAAAATTGTTTTTGAAAAATTGGAAAAAAACTATTTCATTAACCCACATTTTACAGAAACGTTGCGTAAAATGTTGATTTTTTTTGTACATGCGTGCCGTTTTCTCAAATTTGCATTTCCTTCATTTTAATTACCGTCAGATAGAAACTACACATGTTCTAACTGACGGTAATTAAAGTTTATACTTTTTTGCAAATCAAAGTCTATGGGAAGCTAGACTGCACGCCGATTTGCAACTCCCGCGGCGACCTTGCTGTAACACTCTGCCACAGCTCCGCCATTTTGATGATGAATTAATATAAAAAAAATGTTTCGGATACTTGAATATACTATTCAAATATACCTAAAGTTTGATAATTGTCGAATAATTATTTCTCAATTTAAAAAATCCCTCAATATTGCTTATCTTTTCCCTGTCTAAATGTATATCCCGCCTTAAAAAGGATGATATTGGCTAAGACTTGACCGAAATTTTTTTTGTTGTGGTTCAATCATGAAAAAAAAACAATTTTTATCGGTTTTTTTTTTAGTCAAAATGCCATTATTATTGTTAAGGTCTATGTTAGGATCTACCTAGAGATCCGAAAATAATGGCCAAATTCCCATTTTTTTCTTCTGGAAAAGCGGTTGGTGAGAAAGAGACGCATTTTTTTTAACCCAAAGGTTTTGAGAAGCTTGAAAAAAATCGCTAAAAAATAAAGAAAAACAACGAAAACATGACCGCCGAGAGATGATGAATTTTTTTTTCGCGACGTTTGGCAGTGGACATTCTCCAGCTTAAACGGTCCATCCGAAATCTAAAAACCAATTGGGTTATTAAAGTTCACAATAAATACGACTCGTTGACGATCGACGATTTTTTATACAATTTTTTTTAACAATCTGGCGACGAATTTAAACTTAAGTATACAAAATCTGTGAATAAAAGTCGTCGTTTTTACGTAACTATAAAAAAATGAAGATCGATTTAAAAAAAGTTAGATCGTTACCTTTGAATATTTCGCATAGTTTTTTCTGTGAATTTGGAAACAATCCATCAACTGGTTTTCGAGATATCATGTCCACCGACTTTGAAAATAGTGTTTCGAGAAAAAAAAACCTTTAAGGCATGCCTTTCGCGGAGTATTTTGTAGGGGCATGAGGAGGGCCCTTCTGAATCATTGGTTAAGGGGCCATACCAGTGTGAACGCTGAAAATTCGGATGATTTTCGGGAATTTTTTGGAAGAAAAGCACTCAATTGAATGTTTCGGAAAATTAAGAATATATTTGGGTATATTTGACCTATATTGCTTAATTTATTCATAGAAAAATATTGAGATCCAGGCGACTTATGTGCTGCCTTCGGAGGCGCCAAAAAAAAAGTTTCTCCACTGCTGACATGATTCCGGCCGATTGAGTAGCTGAAATCGAAAAAGCAAAAAATACCGTTAAACTGAAAGGTATTTCCTGTACAATGACGTAGGATTTTCGAAAAAATATCAAAATCTAACAAAATGCCGTAGTTATGAAAAAGTCTATTTTCTTGCCTATAAAATGGTCGTTTGTTCAAAGCCAAATCGTCAATTTTCATCCAATCAAAAATATCCTACGTCATTGTAGAGTAAATATATTCAAGAGTACTCAGTTCAAATTTCAAGTCAATCGGATAATTGCTCTTTGAGTTACAATGTCAGCAAAATTGAAAAATCTCATTTCGAGAAAAACGCGTTTAAAGATTTAACTATCGATTTTTGCAGGATAAAATGATAGAGATACGGCCTTGAAATTTTTGCAGGATATTCTTGAAAGTATAAACTGTCGAAAAAGGCAAAAAAAAATCGATTTTATGAATGTGTCACACTGGTGGTATAGCCCCTTAAATTACAATGGCGCTTAGTTTCAAAAAGTCACAATCAATTATAATACCCAACGATAAATGGGTATAAAAAATATCGCGCTAGTTTGGTAGATTTAGATATTTTTACATTTGCTCTAAAAAGTCGCGACTACGAAAATTGTGTCACATTTAAATAAGCTTTATCGTTAATATTTTATTTGAATATTTGGTGACCCCCTGTTTTTATTGTCGTCACAGAACCTTTAGATTTTTTTACACGCGCGAGCAGTTTATATCAGGCATCCAGAGTTATTTAGTGTATAATTATTAGATTGAAACGTGGCCAGCGTGTCATCTCCATAAAGCGCCGTATAAATGAGACGATTTTTAGCGTCGTAATTTTTTGTTAAAAGTTCGGTAACTTGGCTTGAAATTTTACTAGTATACTGGAATGTATTTTTACTTGATTATAGACGAAAGTCAGTTAATTGTTGAATATTTGAGTTCGCGAAAGAAATACCTTAAAGTTTGAAGTATGGTGAAGCTAACGCTCGCCCGGCCGACTGTTAGAAGCTGCAGCACATTCAATTTTACGAATATTTCAATGAAATTGTAAAGAAATACAGCTGAACCGTGATACTATCGAATAAAAATATGTTTGAAAAATGCATTTTGGTGACCCACCTAGGCAGATGTAGCCCGCCAGGTGTAATAATACGAGGGTAAAGTATACAGGGTGTCCCGGAACTGAATGCGTTCCCTGAAATGTGGGGTTGGGGGTGAAATTCCGAGGCGATTGATATAAGTATGTGTGGGTCTCAGATCAACCCCTGAATTATTATTAATTTTTAAAGGCGGGCCAATCAGGTGCGCCCGATGAGCCGGCGTACGTCGGTGAGCGATACGCCAGCTCATCGGACGCACCTGATTGGCCTGCCTTTAAAAATTAATAATAATTCAGGCGTTTATCTGAGACCCACACATGCTTATATCAATCGCCTCGGAATTTCTCCCCCAACCCCCCATTTCAGGAAACGCATTCAGTTCTGGAACACCCTGTATACATATTCCAATATTAAATGTTCTTTCACTATCAGGAATATTTCAATGAAATTTTCACGGAATATAGCTAAAACGTAATAGTATCGAATAAAAATATTCTTCAAAAATGCCATTTTTCACGCACCCAGGTAGATATAGCCCGTTATTAACAAATCCAAAAAAAATGTTACAAAGAACATCGTCGGTCAAGACTAAACGACTATCACACTAAACAAGCACACCAAATTTCAAGCCAATCCGATCATTAGACGTCGAGAAATCATGTACACCGTTTTGAAAAACAATTTCGATAAAATCGCCTTTAAAATTTTACCAGCAGTTCTATCATCGTAACCACAAGCTTACCTTCAATCTGCCATTCCTGCGCCACATATCGGACCTTCCTCTTCAATTTGCGTTGCCTCAAGCGACGAATAGCTATTCCTCATTTTCACAGCAGTCTAACCCCCCAACTGGAAGAACTGTCGGTGGCCATAATTATAACAATCCTTATCTATCCCGACAAATTTAACATTTATCCCTTGGACATATTCGTTTCCCGATTTATTCGATCGCTCATCAGGATTCGCCATTGATCGCCTCGATCGTCCACTCCGTAGTTTCATACTTCTGGATCTTATTTTTCCCTCCTCAACCGCGCGGTGCTTATTACGCGAGCGAATGAAACAAAAAAAATATATATATGTAGCTTTAATTAACTGTCAGCCGTGTATTTTATTTCGCGTAAACGCTTTAACACTCCTCTCTCGCGTATAACTGAGAGCGGATGGCGTGAGTACTCGCGAAAGGGGGAGGACGTACACAGAAGACGACGCAGAAATGAAGATGAAAAAGAAAATAACGAAAAAAAAGAAGAAAAAAAAATCAACGCTTCGTCGTGTGAGGCAAAACGCGAAGGGAGGAAGAGTGACGCGATGTCGTCGTCTCCCGACGCCATTCTATATGCCACATTGCAGAATAAATAACGCGAAAGGTAAAGAATGCCGCGGGAGAGATATTATACTGTAACAACGTCGACGACGTCGACGACGAAAGCGAGCTGCACACGGACGCCCGGCGTCTACGTCGAGTCCACACACACACATACACACGCACACACACAATAACACACACACACACGCGCGCACACACACACACACACACACACACACACACACACACACACACACACACACACCACACACACACACACACAGTAACACACACACACACACACACACACACACACACACACACACACACACACACACACACACACACGCACGCACGCACGTACGTACACACGCGCGCACACGCGCACACACACACACACACACACACACACACACACACAGTACCACACACACACACACACACACACACACACGCGCGCGCGCGCGCACACACACACACACACACACACACACACGCACGCACGCGCACACACTCACACACACACACACACACACACCCACACACAGAGAGAGAGAGAGAGAGAGAGAGAGAGAGAGAGAGAGAGAGAGAGAGGGAGGGAGAGAGAGAGAGGGAGAAAGAGAGAGAGAGAGTACCACACAGGGCTTGGAAGTAGGCCACCATTACAATATTTTATTACAAGGCACTAACGTACAATCTAACGTGCCACTCGTATATGCATTTATAATGGACGTATATGAATCGCGTCGAATCCCCCCCCCCCCTTTTCCTATCGTCGCCGACCCCTCGCTATTCCACTACTTTCCGCCTTTTCGCACTACTTTCACTATTTTAACAACTTTTTCACACCCCGCCCCTGGGCCCTCTCCGCTCTCTTTAAAATATTCCTTTCACGAACCTGTATATTCAACAATTAACTCATTTTCGTCGATAATCAAGTAAAACTACATGCCGGTATACCGGTAAAATTTCAAGCCAAGTTTATTAAATAATTTATACACTAAACAACTCTAGACGCCTGATATAAACTGCTCACGCGTGTAAAAAAAGTCTAGTCTCTGAAAATGTTTCACTTTAAAAAAAAATTGCCTAAAAAATTGTTAATAACAAATGAACTATGCAATATAACAAAAAAATCCTACGTACTTCCATAGACCATGTATTTTTCGAGATATATTCACCATTTCAAGTGAATCGGTTGAAAATTGTCTGACTTATGTTTCCGGCCAATTTGAAAAATGCAGTTTTGCGATAAACGCTGCACAGTCGCCATTTTAAAATGAATCGCTTCAAAAAAATTATTGTATACAGTCACTGATATGTATGACAAATACCCTTTTTTGCAATCTCGATTTACTTTGTAGTTTTTCCGAGAAAAAAATCGCCAAAAAGCCTATTTTTTCGGCGCTTAGAGTGGCCTAACCCCTTAAGTAATTTACCAATGATTCGGAAGAGCCCTTCTCATGCCCCCACAGAATACGCCTCTTCGCGAAATGAATACCTTTTAAATCTTCCCCACGTGCTTTTTTTGTCACGCAGCATCGCAATCTTATCGATGATGAGATTACTCGGGAGAACGCGCGCTTTGCGTGTGCGTGTGTTTTGAAAATTATTACTAACAATCTCGTGGTATCACTTTTTGACCAAGTTTTTGTCAAACATCGATGATCATTTTGTCGAAAAGAGAGGCCGGGAGAGGCATTGAGAGAAATAACGAGGGAGTTGGGAATTTTGTGAAAATTAAAAGCTTGTTTTATTTTATTCTCATAAATTCCTTCATTTTCCTTAATATCAAGATAACGTTTCGCAACTGCCATTAAAAATTCTTCTTATCGCAATCTTTGTTGTCTTCACACCCACACACATGCCCACATCGTGCTTGCACTGCAAACGGAGCACAATGAAAGCAAAAAAAAAAACTAACTCAGCTCGTCGACTCGTAGTGGTGGAAAAAAGATAAAATCGACAAAAATGCTGATAGCGCGATCATGATTCGGGGGAAATTGCATTCTTCGGCGAAACACTTGCGCATATATATTCAATTATTCAATCGATCGACATATACGCGTCCGGATCGAGAGTCACGTGGGTGTTTTTTTTGTTATTGTCGGAATTATTGGTGTGTCTGCTCTCGTATAGACGCTTACGATTCAACCCAATTTCCTCTTTATATAGAAATTGTTTCCGGCGAAATTTGTTGGTTTTTCACTATTATTTTGGTAATTCGTTTTCATATTGGCTTTACTTAAGGTCCCATCAACATCAATTTTTGTTGTTGTTATATATATATAAATAAGAAGTGTATCCAGACATATGAGTAAATATACAGGGTGTTGGGAAGGTCGATGCAAAGCCTTGAGGGGGTGATAGGTCACCTCGTTAGGAACACATATAACCTAAATGACCTCAGTCCAAAGTCTAAGGATTTCAAGTTATCATGGTAAGTATGAATTTTGGAAGATTTCTCAAAATTACGTACTAACTCGTTCATAATTTTCAAACAGACAATAATTGGTAACGAAAAACTTATTTGCGTCTTAGCTCAACGTGTATTCAATCGACACACACCAATACAATCATCTGTATCCACACAACTAACTAAATCGGACGTGTTGAATAATTTAAAACTTGTCAAAAAATAAAAAGGCCGCTCATGTTAATGCTACTAAAAAAATAGCATCGCCATAAGAGGCAAACGAGTTAATTAATTTTTCGAAATTTTCCCAAAATCATACTTACCATGATAATTCGAAATCCTCAGACTTTGGACTGAGGTAACATAGGCTAGATATGTTCCTAACGACGTGACCTATCACCCCCTTAAGGCTTTGCATCGACCTTCCTAACACCCTGTATATTCGCATGTGTATTAACATAGGCACATCCCATGAATAATGCAATTTTTTCGATTGCATTTTTCGTCACGGACAAGTGAATTTTGAACGAGAGGCAAGTCTACCAGAAAGATCGAAGAGCATTCCCCCATGGAAATTTATATACGCAAAAATATACTGCAAATTTATTTTATTAATAATTGTAATATATGTGAAATGTATGCCATATATTGAAAATATATGTTGCACATATGTGCCAAATTCTAATTTCCGTAACGTTTCTATATATGAGATGTATATGCGCGGTATTACTGTATATCAATGTATCATATATCAATGATATATGTAGCATTTACCCTGCATATATACCACATATATTTAGCATATATGTTGCATACACACTGCGTATATACTACATATATACTGCATAAATGGTACATATATGCCACATATATACAGATATGCGTAGCATATCTGTATATAGTGTTTATATGTAATAGCGTACTTTAACGGTAAGTTAAGTTTTTTTAAGTTTAAGTTTTAAGTTTTATTAAGTTCAACTGTAATAGTGTTTATACACAGCATATATTTTTTGTCAGGAATATGTATCAAAAATGTATGCGTCATATATGACGCATAAATGACACATATATGAGTCATATATGACCCATACATTTTTGATATATTTTTCTGACAAAAAAATAGATTGAAAATATATCGAAAATATATGCGTCGTATATGCCTCATATATGCATCATATATAGTGTTTATACGTAGCATATATGTTTTGGTCAGAAAAATATATCGTAAATATATGGGTCATATATGCGTCATATATTTGGTGCATATATACGTATTATTCTATTTTTCGTCACTATATATGCGACCGATATACATACATATATATATATATATATATATATATATATATATATATATATATATATATATATATATATATATATATATATATATATGTAGCATATATTTTCTGCATATATTTTATATACATAAATTTCCATGGGGGTTGTGCAAAATGAACGAGAGTATATTTTGAATTGGAAAAGAATTTCGATCATCTTAATTTTGAAGTATAAGAGTATTTAAAAACCGCATTATTTATGGGCTGACCCAATATAATGTTTAACAAATGGGTGTATATATCGCATAAAAATGTATTTGCATGTACATAGCCGAAACGCACACACACACACACACACATATACATGCAGACATACATATGCATATATATATATATATATATATATATATATATATATATATATGTACATAGCCGAAACGATTGTACGTACTAGTATATATATACTAGTACGTACAATCGTTTCGGCTATGTACATATATATATATATATATATATATATATATATATATATATATATATATATGCATATGTATGTCTGCATGTATATGTGTGTGTGTGTGTGTGTGTGTGTGTGTGTGTGTGTGTGTGTGTATGCGCCCGACTGTGATTGCCCCTTCTCTATTCGCAAACTCATATATACTCTCTCGGTATGTTGGATATATTTTATTTGTATATCATTACGTCTGTTCTTTCTCTCTCTCTCTCTTTCTGGGCGCTTCGCTCAGCGTTTCTATACATGTATTCATACATATGTATATATATATGTATATGTACATATATATATATATATATATATATATATATATATATATATATATATATATATATATATATATATATATATATCTCCATCTCGCGCCCTACCGCGTTTCCCGTTTTCCCTCGTCGTCCGACCATATCGCCCGACTCGCATCGCTCCTCGCTCTCTATATTTATTTTATTTTATTATTTTACTCCCCCCCCCCCGTCCCACTACCTACCCCGCACTCCGAACCACGGCGGCGACGGTCCCAGACTCTTGCCTCGCACTCCGTCTCGTCGCGTTTGGTCCCTCGCCGTACACACACTCCCACGTTTCATGTTACTCCGCGACTGCGTCTATCGCCGAACCCGCGACGAGTCCGTGTGTGTGGTCGTTTTTTTCCTTTTCGTTTTTATTTTTTATTTTTATATTCACCACACCCGAACCGCTACCCGCGCTTGTATATTGTATCAGGGCATACAAAAGAAGAGGAAAAAAAAGGGGTAGAAAAATAGTCCGCACCAAATCGAGCTTCTTAGTCGTCGGGATGGAAGGGCAGATTTTTTTTGCCCCCAAACTTGGCGACCAAACGACAGGAAGGTTTTGCCTACGAGCTCGTAGGGCTTTGTTGAGTTTTACAGGTTTGTTTTTCTTTTTTTTTCAGCAAAAGACGGAATTTGTGATGTGGAAGTTTGCATCGTTGGACCGCAACGAAAATGATTTATTTGTCATTGCATTTTTTTTTGACGGCGCAAAAGCTACGAGCTTCTTTTTACGATCCTCATTGGAGACCTAAAATCTAAGTCTATCGGAAAAGATTCTCGATAGCGGAGAAGATGATGGAGGAGGAAAATGAAAAAGTATTTCCCTCGCATTCCAACGACGCACATTTCTATACCGAGTGAAAAAAATCATTCATCCAATATCATTGGTGTCATTGAATGGAATTTCGTTGATTCAATTGTAAAATCGTTGGTGTAAATAATCGGATTTATTAGTCCAAACAAAACGCTATTGACTTTGATAACATGATAAAATTGAAAGTTTTTTTTCATTCAAAAGATATATTGTTAGCCGAGAAGAATATATTATTGAGAGTAACTAAAAAAATATCGCGAACAAATCATATAGTTTTTAATGCATTTTCTGCAACGAACGAAAAAAGCGTTTCAATTCATAACATGAATATTGTTGATTCGAGTATACAAGAAAAATTGAATTTCGCTCGTTTGATTCAGATATAATTTCTATTGAGTAAATATGTTATTTAGTTATTTTCACCATATCCGATATTGATTTTCAAGTATATTATTCGTTAAGGCGTTACCCCCACTTGTAGCGCAAAAAAGGCCTTTTTCATGAATTTTTTTAAAGAAAACTACAAAACTTTTTTAATCGATCAATATACCATCTTAAAGAACACATCTTGAAGAACTTCCAGTAATTTTTTTATTGAAAAATATTACATTGTTTAGTGGCAAATGGCCGTCAATAAAATAATGTTTTTATATGCACGGTTTGCGGTGACCAACATTGCGGCGAAGTGGATCATCTGAAAAAAAAATGCGGATGGATTTAGTCAAATATAAGTATAAACTAGTCTTTAATCGAAGGATTTTAAAAAATATTCATTTTTCACAAAATGGCGGACAGTCAAAGTTAATGGTTCGATTTTAACGAAAAAAAACGGCCGTTTTTTGGCTATAAAACGGCCATCTTTTTTTCGACAAAAAAATCGAACGATTGAAGACTACATTTTTATGTAGTCATATCATGTAGGTTCATTAGTGTTCGAGTAATCTTGGTCACCGACTTCAGAAATGCCATTTTGAGAAAAACGCGTTTAAAGTTTCTCTCGTAACGCTCTTTCAACACGGATTCTTCTCTTTCAACGCTCATATCTCAGTCAATTTTGCTCGGATCGACTTGAAATTTTCAGGACATATTCTCAGATACTTATACTTCAAAAAAATGCAATAAAAAAAATCGATTTTTTCAAAATCGCAAGTGGGGGTAACCCCTTAAAATATTAATATTTTATTTTGATTGAAAAATATTAAGCAAATGTCCGAATTGGTTAATAAATTATGCGAAAATAAAATTTGTTTCTTGCGCATTTGGTTGAAAAAATTCAACCAAATCATGGCCGAGCGCCACCGAAATTATACGTGTGAGGAAACCCGTAGTTCTCAGAGTGACCGCTAGAAGCCGCATGCGCGCTCGTCTCTCGTAAGCGTAGCGCAACCCGAAAATGTACTTAAACACCGGAGAAACTCTAAAGAGTATCGCTTCTTGGCCTGTGGCTAAGATCAAAGTGTAGTATCTGTTCTTATCAGTTGAATATCTGATATTCTCTTCATTAATATTCCATTGGATATCTGATATTCTCTCCACTATTATCGTGGATGATCATTTTAATGCTCACCTTTTATTGAGGATTTAAAACAAATTGAAAACCTTACGTCTCATGGCATATTCGTTTCAATGTAGTAACGAAATAATTAATTCTATTGATTATATTTTTGTACGAAATAAAAAATGTTGTAGCAACCGCTTAATTAGTTCACCCATACATCTACGGATTATTTATAGAATGATTTCAATAGAATATAATTTTATTTGAAGAATAATGCCGATATTCATAGATCAGAAGAGATTTTCAAATACAAAATGTTATTTGAATCAATCACGTTTTACAATATTTTATAGTATTGTAACAATCTCATATATCGGTGGCACTCCGCGATCAGACATTTATTCGAATTAACCAATATATTTTTTTGATTCGATTGTTTTTTTTCCCAGTGAACAGCATCGGAATTTCGGGATCCGAACACATTTTGAACTTTCCTTTTGTTTTCTCTTATTCCGCTGTTGTTTTCATTCGTTTCCTGTCGTGTTGTTGCCACGTTATCAATCGAGTCGCGATAAGACTGATATTCTCTCCTTTTATTTGGCCTCCTCCGTATGGATGCAGCACCGCGTTCCTCTGTCATTTGCGACTTTCACGACGTTGTTTATCCTTTTATTTTGAGAGGTTATTTTTTTCCCTTAACTTTTAACTTTTTATTGTTGTTGTTTTCTTGACTCTTCCGTTCTTTTCGCGTCGTGTGTGGAGAGAACACTCGGAGAGTGCGCGATTCTTCACGCTCGCGAATGCGTGACACGCTTCTTATTCTCTCTCTTTTTCTCTCTTATCTTCTCGGCGGTGCTATCTCTCTTTTTTCAACGCCCTTTCTCCTTCTTTATGCATGTATTCGCTCCATCTTCGTCCTTCCTCGCGCGCGCGAGTGTTGCTGGACTGTGAGAAGTGGAGGACATCGCTCTTCTTGTCGTATGCTTACTTATATTACAATGCGCTACATACTGTGTTGTATGAATATACATATGCATATCAATATATATATATACACATATATAATAGATATATTTATATACGTATATGTACACAAACCCGCGCGCACACGCACGTGCAAACATAGCACTCTGTGGAGTTTCTCCGGCGTTTAACTAGATTTTCGGTTCGCGCTACGCTTACGAGAAACGAGCGCGCGTGCGGCTTCTAGCGGTTACTCCGAGAACAACGAGTTTCCTCACACCTATAATTTCAGTGGCGCTCGGCCATGATTTGGTTGAATTTTTTCAACCAAATGCGCAAGAAACATTTCATTTTCGCATAATTTTTTAACCAATTCAGACATTTGCTTAATATTTTTCAATCAAAATAAAATATTGATATTTTAACGAATAACGTACTTGGAAATCAATATCGGATATGGTGAAAAAAATAAAATAACATATTTACTCAATAGAAATGTTATCTGAACCAAACGAGTGAAATTCAATTTTTCTTGTGAACTCGAATCAACAATATTCATGTTATGAATTGAAACGCTTTTTTTGTTCGTTGCAGAAAATGCATTCAAAACTATATCATTTGTTGGCGATCATATTTTCGATAGTTTCAATAAAATATTGTTCTCGGCTAACAATATACCTATTGAATGATTTTTTTTAATAATTACTTCATTAAAGTCAATAGCGTTTTGTTTGGAGTAATAATTCCGATTATTTACACCAACAATTTTACAATTGAATCAACGAAATTTCATTCAATAATACCAATGATATTGGATCAATGATTTTTTTTCTCAGTGTGGCTTCACTGATCGTGGGAAGTTTATTTTCGGTTTGGATTTGGAACTCCGCATTGGGCGTATTCTCCGCGTAATCGTTTTCTCTCTGAAATATCGCAACCCTCGGGATCATATCGGTACAATCGACGAATGCAAAATCTACCGAGCAGAACGAAGAATTTAAGTACGACGCTTTTAAATTTATCTCCCTCGGCCGTGGCAAAAATTCAATTCGCATCGATTACAAAGTGAACGGAGGAAGCAGCGAAAATGCTGTGACAGCGGGTAAAAAGATGGAAGAACAAAAAAATAGTTTCGACTACGAAACCGCGGGCGCGCCCGATACACTTGGTGAATTCGATTCCCCGAGTGTCTCATTATAACGTTTAATTTCAACGAGTCAACGCTGTTTTCGTAATTTTTTCCTCCCCCGCCCCTTTCTTTTTGGATTTTCCGTCTCATTGCTTCGCGCACAATTCCAAAGCAACGTTGAAAAAGTAAAAAATAATCGTTTCTGATCGGCCGTGAGTTCTATACATACATATACTCATCTATACAGGACTCATTCAATCGTCGACTAGTAGTTTTGTGTTTAGCGCGGTTTGACGTCGAATGAATTTCGAGAAATTGAACATAGACCCACACTCACACGCACACGAATAATTATGCCACAATCAGCGTCGAAGCATAAAAGTATCGCCCCGTACAAATTTGGTGTCATTAAAATCGACAAATCAATCAATTCTTTTTTTTTTTTTTTTAATACAATCTTTATTCGCCCGTAACACAGCCGAATGAATTTTTCGATTGAGTTTTGAAAAAGGTACATGTTTCCAAATGTCCATACATTGCGGACCCTTTATTTCGCTGATTAATTTCCTCGTTATCGCATGCACACACACGCATACACCTCCCATATATATATTTGCGTGATCCTCCTACCAATCATGTGGATTAAAATATTCACGAACAAAATGGTCACTGCCAAAACGAAAAAAAAAAAAAAACCGATTTTTCCTTTTGCATGGACCGAAATACTTTCGGCTTGTCCACATGGATCAATTTGATTCATAATACAGTGGACGTTGAGCACAAAATATTTCATATTTTATTATTCCTCTTTACAGCGCGCGTGTGCGATGGCATAAATCGAAGCGCAAAAAATGACACTGTAAAGCTGAAAGAGAGAGAGAGAGAGAGAGAGATAGAAGGAGACAGCGAGAGAGAGCGTAGAGGGAAAAGGACAGAACGCGTGAGACACGGTGCGTTATGAGAAAAGCCCGAGTGCGTTAGGCATTAAGGCCTGTTCACTCTTCTCTGCCCATACATGCGGCTATATAAATACATATGCATATTAGACTGTATATTATATATATATATATATATATATATATATATATATACGCACACATAAGTCCACCTATATTTATCTATATAGATGTATTTATTTGCACATGTATGTATAATTTACGTACGTTTTGTTGGACTGGCTGGCTCTGGTTCACGTTCGGTTCGTAGCGCGGGTTAGTCTGGCCGCGGCCACGGCCCGAGAGGGCCCCCCAACGTATTTGTGAGGCCAATGCACCCTGGAATGCAACGCTGCAGCACCAGCAGCCACCAGCCGCAATACGATGTAATATTATATTTTATCGCTTTATTTATTCTACCCTCCCTTGACCACCCGTCTCTTTCTCTTCCCAGCCACCCTCCCCCTTCCACGCCCGTCCTCCGTTCCTCGCTCTTTCTCTCTTTCTTGCTCTTTCCGCATCTCCCGTTCTCGCTTTCTTTTCGTTCCTCTTTCTCTCCATGATTCTCCGGGTTCGTTTCCCTTTTCCGCCTTGTCTCCCACTACTAGGGGCCGCGGAGCACGTGTTCATGTATGCAACGCGTCTCTCTCTCTCTCTCTCACTCTCTCTCTCTCTCTCTCTCTCTCTCTCTCTCTCTCTCTCTCTCTCTCTCTCTCTCTCTCTCTCTCTCTCTCTCTCTCCCCCCCCCCTCCCTCTCTCTTTGAGAAGAAAGGGAACCTTTATTCGTGTATATATCTATATAAATATATAAAAATATAATACTCTTTCTCCCCGCACCTTTCGTCCTCGTCCCTTTGGCCATTTCTCACATCGGGCCGCCCACGTTGTTCATATAAAATTTCTTTCGCCCCTCTCCCTCTAAATCTGAGGAAATATGCTGGAAGAAAGCACGTTATCGGCCGTCATCTCAATTTGCGATCGAATTATGATTCTCGCGAATTTTATTTATTTATTCATTAATTTTTTCGTTTGCACCATTTGCCTCGGGAGCGTCGGACGCCGTCGATGTGTCGTCAATCGGGCGCAATTTATTTAATCGTTATTTATCTCGTGGTGCGCGCTGATTCGAAGATATGCAAGTAGAAGAGACGAGAACGAGACGGACGGCCGCGTGTTCTTGCGATTCGTCTCTTTCGCACGAGGAGTAACGTTCGGATAAAAGTAACTGGAGTGCTGCTCCGCGATGAGACTTCCGTTGGCCTCGCCACGTCCAGCTATACATGCAAATTATGCGCATGTGTGGCTGTGTGTTCTACGTAGCCGTACGTATAAACGTCGTTGTCTTGTTATTGAACAGTCAACCGGCGATAATACACATCGCCGATATATTTTTATAGTTCCCTCGGCACGGGGTTACAGTAATAATTGTATTAAATATGTATTGCAAACATGCGGCGTATCTAGTACGAGACGAGAATATACGAGCGAGCTATATGCACGCGCATGGACACTCACATGTGTACAAACCTGTGCCTCTGACTAATACGGATGCACTCATTGTGACACAAAATCATATGAGTTTGTATATACATGTGTGTGCGCCGGTTTATATTACACGCGCGTATATTGTATACGTATTATATATATATATATATATATATATATATATATATATATATATATATATATATATATATATATATATATATATATATATATATATATATACAGGGTGTCCTGTTATGAATGGATAAATCGTGCAACTAGCGATAGGTCAGATCTTGTCCAACTATATGCTGGAAATCCAGTTTAGTAAAAGTCCCAAGTTTTTCGAGATTTGGGCTTTATGTTGTTTTTGCGAAAAAAAGATCATCTGCTTTTTGTTTTTCGAATACCGTTTCTACAAATGATACGAATCGACAATAACTAAGCAACTTTTTTAAATTATCGGCACGATACGCGTAGTACATTTATTTTTCCACCACAGGCTATCAAAGTCAGTTGTTCGAATTGGTTTGTATGAAAATTCCGCACAATATCTTTTTTCGTAAAGTTTCCTCAACATTTAACGTTAAAAAGAAGAATTTTCTAAATGAAATAAATAACCAGGAGTATTTTTTAAACTGGGTCAAAAAAGGTTATCATTTGGAGAAATGACATGCGAAAAACCATAAGCAGATGATTATTATCTCGAAAACCGCGGGACTTTAACTAAACTGAAATTCCAGCATATACTAGGACATGATCTGATCTATCCAGAGTTGCAGGATTATCCATTTATAACAGGACACCCTGTATATATTCATATATGCTGCACACTTTATAGTATAATAGTCCGTGCATAATGTTATACTGTAGTATGTTATGCCCGATATTATATACTATAGTGCAGTATACAACATTTCGTTTGTGTGTGTGTGTGTGTCTGCACATGCACGCACACACAAAATGTTGCACACCGTCCAGTAGTATATAATATCGTACGGTATAACACATATATATATATATATATATATATATATATATATATATATATATGCGTGCACACACACACAATAGTATACAACGTCTAGTATATTATATGTGATAAATAAAGCAAACACGTATACTGTACGTAAATGCAAAATTATGTACGGGTGCTCATGCACACATACACACACACGCACACGAACCCAAACATGAACATACGCGGGTTGGGCATCGCATAATCCTTGCGTGATCGCATAATCAGTTGAGTCACGAGATAAGACGACGCAACTTTTATTTTACCTTTATTTTTTACAATTGCTCGGCCATTTATCATGCCGCCATGCTCTGATCACTTGCGAAAATCCAATATTTTCCATTTTTTCTCTCTAAAGAGACGCAATGCCATTCTCTCGTTTTCAACGCACGCACGACGCGAATAAAAAACAAAAAAAGGAGTTTTTGGGATTTTTTTTCTGGGAAAACAAATTACTTATCTTTACATTAACCCATGTGCGAATGTCGGTATTCCGCCAGAGTTGCCAATACGGCCCAGAGTTGTGCAAGTTCTGGCGACCGACTCTCAGTTGGCGGTACTGCCCCAGTATTGGAAACCGAACGTATCAGCACCGTCCCAGTCTGGGTTACTGAGTCTTGGGTGAAGTACTGGCCCAGTAATGGTAAACTATTTTATCAGTAGGGTGCCAGTCCTGGTTACCACGTATGGTTGAGTCTCGGCTGGAGGTACTACGCCAGTACTGACAACTGAACGTATCAGTGCCATGCCCGTCTTAGCTACCCAGTCTTGGGTGTAGTACTGCCCCAGTATTGGTAAACAATTTTATCAGTGCGGCGCCAGTCTTGGTAACCAAGGTTGGTTCAGTCTCGGCTGAAGGTACTGCGCTAGCATTGGCAACAGTACCACGCCAGTCTTAGTTACCGAGTCTTGGGTTAAGTACTTCCCCAGTATTGGTAAACAATTTTATTAGTTCAGTGCCAGTCTTGGTAACCAAGGTTGGTTCAGTCTCGGCTGGAGGTACTGCGCTAGCATTGGCAACAGTACCATGCCAGTCTTGGTTACCGAGTCTTGGGTTAAGCACTGCCCCAGTATTGGTAAACAATTTTATTAGTTCGGTGCCAGTCTTGGTAACCAAGGTTGATTCAGTCTCGGCTGGAGGTACTGCGCTAGCATTGGCAACAGTACCACGCCAGTCTTGGTTACCGAGTCTTGGGTTAAGTACTGCCCCAGTATTGGTAAACAATTTTATTAGTTCGGTGCCAGTCTTGGTAACCAAGGTTGGTTGAGTCTCGGCTGAAGGTACTGCCCTAGCATTGGCAACAGTACCATGCCAGTCTTGGTAACCGAGGTTGGTTCAGTCTCGGCTGGAGGTACTGCGCTAGCATTGGCAACAGTACCATGCCAGTCTTGGTTACCGAGTCTTGGGTTAAGTACTTCCCCAGTATTGGTAAACAATTTTATTAGTTCAGTGCCAGTCTTAGTAACCAAGGTTGGTTCAGTCTCGGCTGGAAGTACTGCCCCAGCATTGGCAACAGTACCATGCCAGTGATGGTCACCGAGTCTTGGGTTAAATACTGTCCTAGTATTGATAAACAATTTTATTAGTACAGTGCCAGTCTTAGTAAGCAAGGTTGGTTGCGTCTCGGCTGGAAGTAGTCCCCCGGCATTGGCAACAGTACCATGCCAGTCTTAGTTACCGAGTCTTCGGTTAAGCACTGCCCCAGTATTAGTAAACAATGTTATTAGTACAGTGCCAGTCATGGTAACGAAGGTTGGGTGGGTCTTGGCTGGAAGTACTGCCCCAGCAGTGGCAACATTACCATTCCAGTCTTGGTTAACGAGTCTTCGGTTTAGTACTGCCTCGGTATTGGCAGACAATTTTATCAGTACGGTGCCAGTCCAAAAAATATGGATTGAATGAAAAATGTAAGTTTTGCTTCCTCATAGAGAAACTTTGTGACGATGAAAACATTTTTTTTCAGTTTTCAATATCAACGTGCTCAAAATGTCCCAAAACCTCGAAAAATCAAATTCACAAACAATGTCTGCATGCATGTGCGCCTGTGTGCGTATGCGCACGCATGTACGTTCTGGCACTGTAAAATTAAAACGTCTGTAACTCGAGAACGGTTTGGGTTGAAGGGCTCCTGTGTCGCTCAGATGTTAATCTCGTACAATCTCTTTATTCCCTGCAAATTTTGTCGAGAGAATCTAAAAAATTACAAATTTAACAGCATTTTTTAATTCAAAAGAAATGTCTGTGACCACGTTAATTTGCAAAAAATTTCAGAATTTTGTAAATTTTTTTTTTTACAAATAGAGTATCATGAAATGACGGCTGGTATTGAATTTAGGGAATTTAGGGAATGAATTTTGGACACTTTCGAAATATGTCAAACTGCTCTAATTTTTGCATATTATCAAGATACTGTGGTGATTTTTTTACACAAAGTATTGTAAAAGTAAAGTTGCTATAACATTTGGAGAGAATCCCGAACCATTACAGACTCCTCTGGACTCTTCTGTCTCCTTACGGATATCCATAAATTGGCTAAGTAGACGATGTAATTTTATTTCACTATTTCGCGTGTTCGTTCTGAACGTACGCCGCGACTCTGGCGGCTCTCGCGCCTTCTTGCGTCGAGGCAGACATTGTTATGCCTCGACACAATGCGTGTGTGTCAGTGGTCATTCGCTACGTCGGGCGCAACCCCATGTACGTATTGCAAACTGGCTTGGTATTGGCACTGTACTGGTGCCAGAGCTGCCAATACTGGCAGGCATCTGGTACTTGGACGAGAGCCAAGCCTTGCCCAAGTCGGAATGAGTATTGAGACAACGTTGGTTTGTTAACACCGGTCCAAGTTATGGCGGCGTGAGTC
>OY723395.1:19801078-19821078 GCA_963210295.1 Ophion ellenae
CCGAGACTCAACCATACGTGGTAACCAGGACTGGCACCCTACTGATAAAATAGTTTACCATTACTGGGCCAGTACTTCACCCAAGACTCAGTAACCCAGACTGGGACGGTGCTGATACGTTCGGTTTCCAATACTGGGGCAGTACCGCCAACTGAGAGTCGGTCGCCAGAACTTGCACAACTCTGGGCCGTATTGGCAACTCTGGCGGAATACCGACATTCGCACATGGGACACGGTTGAAGATTGTTTTCTTCCCGCATACTGTCCCTCCGCGGCAAGTATACACTTCGTGTGAGTATATGCACCTATATACCCACACGCTGATCCACGCTCAGCGTCAACAAAGAATTAGGATTTCTTTGGCAGCGTTGGGCATCAGTCTTTCTCGTGCCGTCTACGTGTGAACTTGTTTCAATCCCCAAGTGCTTTTCATCTATTCCCATTCGTTTTTATACAGTACACTTTTTCTATTATTATAAATTAATTTTTCTCGTCTTAACACGAATTCGAGTGCTCTAAGTGTGCTATAAAAATTCGAACGTTCTATAAGGTGAACCAGGTAAGATATACAAAGAATTTTTCTTTTACTTGTTTTTTCATTTTATTTTGTATTTTTTGTCTACTGCATGTTAAGGCATAATAAACAATTCATTTATTTTCTCTCCGTTCCTTACTTGCTGTGGGACTGCGCTATCTTTCTGTCTCTCTCTCTCTCTCTCTCTCTCTCTCTCTCTCTCTCTCTCTCTCTCTCTCTCTCTCTCTCTCTCTCTTATATTTTCTTTACTTATTCTATCATTTATTTTAAAGAATTTGTTCAATTTGATCAGGGAGTCTCGGAGGACAAGGGGAAAGAAAACGCTTTGGTAAATACAATGTTATTTACTTTGACCGAAATTATGTATGCTGATGTAAAATTACAGAAGAGTATCTTAATTCATACTAAATACTCTGGAAGTGGCTATATTTTTCAATTCTGTTTAGATGGAGGTGATGAGATCCTTGGTGGGTTCACCGACCGACGGAAAAGGTGTTATCCGCAATGTGATCGCTGGCCTGATATCAAAGGCGGTGTAGGAAAAATACTCGGCCACGGGGAAACCAGGCGCGAACGGTATAACGAAAAAATCCTTCAGTGCGACAATAACGTACAAACGTATGAATGGTAAATATTTTTCAAATTTTTACTAATATAATTTTTAGAACTGGGTGCAATGAAATAATTTTTTTTATTTCAGATATTTTTTAGATACGATCGGGAAAAAAAAACTACTGCGGTGGAAATATTTTCGGCAACCAGCCGATGTTTATCTGATGCCGGTGACCGGGAACACGCCGCAACTCTGGCCCAATATTGGCAGCCGGTACTAGTCACCAATACTATGCCAACGCTTGCCAAGCGGAGGACCGGTGTTATCATTTCGGAATTGGGCCAGTATTGTTTACACGATCTGACCCAATATTAGCATTCAGTATCCGGCCAGTACTGGCGTCAGTACTGAGCCAAGTTTCCAGTCTATACATGGGCATATACCAGCAAAGTACTGATTTACTGTTTGTCTCAAGACTGGCTACAATATCTGGCCCAAAACTGGGCACTTATTCTGAGCCAATACCCGTAAACAGTGTCGGGCCGATTCACGCCGCCATAACTTGGACCGGTGTTAACAAACCAATTTTGTCTCAATAGTGATTCCGACTTGGGCAAGGCTTGGCCCTTGGGAGCCTGCCCGTATTAGCAGCCCTGGCATCAGTACTGAGCCAAGACTAAGCCAAGTCCTCAGTCTATACACGGGCATGTACCGGCAAAGTACTGATTTAGGGTTTGTCTCAAGACTGGCAATGATATCTGGCCCAAAACTGGGCACTTATTCTGAGCCAATACCCGTAAACAGTGTCGGGCCGACTCACGCCGCCATAACTTGGACCGGTGTTAACAAACCAACGTTGTCTCAATACTCATTCCGACTTGGGCAAGGCTTGGCTCTCGTCCAAGTACCAGATGCCTGCCAGTATTGGCAGCTCTGGCACCAGTACAGTGCCAATACCAAGCCAGTTTGCAATACGTACATGGGAAAGAGTGTCGTTTTGAGTATCCTTCGGAATTTTTGTATTGTAAAATATTCATAAATGGGGTACAATGGGTTGTGCAGACCGCTGTTTGAAAAACGATTTTTGGTAAAAAAAACGCTCTATTTTTGTTGATATAAATTAAAACTATGCATCGAAAAAAAAAATCCTTCGTCCAAGCACTGCATCCGATATTTGAGAGAAGCTAGTGAAATTCAATATTGACCGGTGCAGTGTTTTTTAGATGTGATTACCGATTTTGAAAAAGTTATTTTACGAAAAACGCGTTTAAGGGGCCAGTCCACTTTGGAGCCACGAAAAAGGCTATTTTCGCGATTTTTTTTCGAGGATTTTATAAAATATATGTATATAAAAGTTGTTGGGCTTGATAAATAACGTCTTGAAAAACATTTAAAAAACAATTTAATTCATTTTTATTAATTTTTAAGTACAAAAACTATAGTTTAACGTAACGCCTCAAAAATAGGTGGGCTAGGTAGCTCCATCACAACACGGCAACGGCTTGTCTGAAACCAAAAAATCAAAGTCCATTAGATTCAGTATGACACCAGCTACAGAATGACCCTCGGATATGAAGTTTAATCAAAAAATAAAAAAATGGCAGATGAAAAACGAAAAAAGTAAAAAAATGCGTTTTTTTTCGCAGTTTTTCGCAAAAAAAAGAGTAAAAATCAACATTTTAAAACCATCGAGGGTCATCTCGTTGCGCATCATATTTACAATGTGTGGTTCAAATTTCGAGAATCGGTTTATTAGTTTTAGAGATACGATGAAGCTAGATTTTGAAAACGTTGTGTCGAGAAAAACTCTTACCTAAACCCAATCGGCAATTCCTGCACCGTATAAAATCCGTTCTGATTGCTCATCGTCGTCGATTTCTTCAAGTCTTGCTTGCTTTTGATTTTTTGAAATTTTCAAAGTGGAACCTGCCGGTAAACGACCATAACTCTTTTAATATTCAACCAAATGATATGAAATTTTCGAAGAATATTTTTGAAATGTTTTCCGTATCCGTCGAAAACCAAAAACCGATATTTTCAAGAATTTCACCTAGGTGGAAGGCCTTGATCTCGCTTACGTGCGTATCCCAAAAAAAGTCGATATACGCTCACGCGTGGGGCGAGTAGAAAAATCAGGACATTCGTTCGTGCAATCGAACGGAAAATACAAAAATTTTCGTTGGTGCTTTTTGAAATTTTAATTCGAGGTAAAACACAAACGGAAGGTTCGTCATTATATGTCTCGTGTTCGATCTCTCTTAAGGTAACGGGTCGAAAAATAGCTGATTTTCGTGATTTCTTTTTCTCGATGGTTAAAATACGCTAATCAGTCTGATTCTTTTATGTCAAATCAATGTACTCATGAAGAACAGAAAAAATATTTTTAAACGGTTATTTTTATTTTTTAAACATTTTCTTTAACGGTTGAAAATGTAAAAAAAGGGGTCCTCAAGGTGTACACGGTTGTGGCCGTAAATATTATCTGAAACAAAATTTATAAAAAAATCATCAATCAGTATGAAAGCCGCTATCTTGCTATGGAAATTTTTTCAAATCAAAATTGACAAAATTGCGGCAGTTTGATCAAAAAGTATCGAATTCACCCTATTTTTTCGACTGTTTTTCGTAAAAGAAATCTGAAGATACAAAAAAAGCATTCAAAGCAAGATAAAGAATGGCGTGAAGAATGTTGTGTCAAAATTTGAGACGGATAGCTTGAAAACTCTTCCTATGAGAGTGTACACCGTTTTGAAAAACGACATTTCGAGAAAAACGCGTTTCAAGTTTCGAGTGCGAAATTTTCATATAAATTGTCTCCTTACAATCAATCGGCGATGCCAGCTTCATGTTTATAACCGATTTTGTGACAATGTTACGCTGTGATGATTCCTCAAAATGTTTCAGTACCCCCCCCCCCCCCTCTTATTCCCTTGTCCTCGCTTTCCTCCCCCGAGACAAAACACACCAATGCCAACGAGTGTTCGTGCACACTTTTCGTTTCTTTGTAACAGCGACATCGAGAGCCCTCCGAGTAGCCCTTTTTTGCCTCGCGCACATCCCGAGGTCCCGCACTAGTCCCGTATATGCACGCACACACACACACACACACACACACACACACACATGCGAGCGCGCGCACCCCTGCACGCGAGAGCAAAAGGGAAAAAAATCTCGCGAGCTTTTGCATTCGAATCGCGAGTGAGCGCGTACGTTGCTCGATTCGTACATACACTTCCTCCTGTACGCTTCTTTCCTCCTTCGATCCTCCGCGAATATAATAACGCTATGTATACACACAAATGCTTGTATAAAAATCTGTATGTCAGTGCACAAATATATATATATATATATATATATATATATATATATACATACAGGGTGTCCCAGAACTGAATGCGTTTCTTGAAACGGAAGGTTGGGGGTGAAATTCTGAGTCGATTGATATAAGCATATGTGGGTCTCAGATCAACCCCTGAATTATTATTAATTTTTAACGGCGGGCGCTCCTGATTGGCCCGCCTTTAAAAATTGATAATGATTCAGGTGTTGATCTTAGACCCATACATGCTTATATCAATCGACTTAGAATTTCACCCTCAACCCCTCATTTCAGGGAACGCATTCAGTTCTGGGACACCCTGTATATAGTCATGTACATTAATATAGGTACGCATATACGCGTTCGAAAAAACAATTTCCTCTCGTCATTCTCCGTCGCTACGTACTTCCTCGTCTCGAGTACTCGACACATACGCGAACGGAGGAAAAAAAAGAGCACAAAAGCAAAAAAAGAGCACAAAGGCAAAAAAATTAAAAGAAGGCAAAGAGAACAAATGAAATTCCCGTTATTTTACTGTCCTCGCCGTTATTCCTTCATTTTCAATTCATAATGAAATATAAATAATTGAACGAGTACAATTTTGCTTCCATCGTGGGCTGCTCCCGCGCGCCCACCCCGTGTAAAAACAACACAGATAAGCTTCCCCTTAATTATTTATTTTTTAATTTCACTTCCTCTTTCGGCAATTTTTTTGTTCCTTCATTTCGAATTCCGCTTTTTTTTCTCCATTTGCTCGCGCACACGCGTGTGCGTGTGTGTATGCATAGATATACGTATGTATTTATTTATATCACGCGAGACACGGGGTCGCGGGGCGCTAAAAAGCGAGTACTGCATAAATAAACAGTTTTTAATTGCAGGCAGCCCGGCGTCCGGTCCGGAAATTGGGGAAAAAAACAATAATTATTGACTCGGTGTACGGACTTGCCATCACGTTGTATTTCATTTATTTCATATATTTAGGTGCATATAGAAATGTGTGTGTGTGTGTGTGTGTGTGTGTGTGTGCGTGCTCGCGCGCTCGTTTATGTATGCGCGTGTGTATAAATTAATTCTGTGACTTTCGCCGTTGGTATATATTATTTTATATTTTAAAGTAAATCACATTTTTCATCCATGCAGGAAAATGCTTAAAAATAAATATTACATTATATTTGTATATATTTATATTTCTGTGCTGCATCGGCGCCCGAGTGCTATTACGAGATACAACAGGAGATAAGCCAGTACCGCGAGATAAGATATATACGTAGGTGAATGCGCCGTCGTTGTAACACGACCGAGACCACTAACCGCGTATTAACCATCCACATATGTTTACATATGGGATAGTCCAGCTCAACTTACAAGGAAAGGTTGCGAGGTCGATCTCTCCGATTTCGATGAAATTTGGCATGCTTGTAGAATGCGTAAAAATAGGCGACACGTATTTTTTTATATCTGCGGAACCCGATTTTTAAGGGGTGACACGCACCCTCGAAAATAGGGGTGTTTTTCGTTTTTCGTCGATAACGTTATCGTCCTTATCTCCAATGTATAGTACACGAAAAAATAAACATTGTGACATTGTGAAAATTTTTTATATCTCGTACCGTTAAAACGTTATCGACGAAAAACGAAAAACACCCCAATTTTTGTTTCACCCCAATCGGGTTCCGCAGATATAAAAAAATAGGCGTCGCCTATTTTTACCCATTCTAAAAGCATGCCAAATTTCATCGAAATCGGGGAGATCGACTCCGCAACCTTTTTGAAAAGAACAAAAATTTGGAAAAAATAAGAACTAATTTTTTTCAAATGTTTGCCCCCATCTCTTGCCCTTCTGCGGCTGCAGAAAATTGCAGTCTTTTTGGAGCCTTTATTAAGATCTGATATAATTTAGATACGTTTTAGACCCGTTTTGTGCATTCTTCACCAAAATTCAACTTGTGCTTCCGATATTTACTAGTTTTGTTGGGAAATTTCGATTTTGGCGATAATTATTCCACGGTTTGGAGGTCTGAAGAGTACTTTTTCGGTCTTGAAAGTTAAAACGACAACTTTGAACATATGATTTTAGATGAAATTTACTTTGAGTGGGATGTATTCCATTTTAGTGGGAAATTTTCGAAAAAATTCGGTGTTTTTTGACACCATGAGTGAGGTTTCCCATCACGGGAATCTAAAATCAACGATGGCGAGGGAAGTTATTGTCTGACAAGGAACATCACCTCAGTGTCCGCCGTCGATTTTGTTGAACCTGAAAGATCTGATAAAGCATCGAATACCATTCGACACGTATTTTTTTATCGGCGGAAAAACGCTTTTCAGGGGGAAAACCACCCCTCAAAGAAAGGCGTGTCGAGGGGTGGTTTTGCAGTTTCACCCACAAGCAGTCCTCCGAGCCGAATGAAACAAAAATCAAAATTCTGCTAATGTGAAGCGATGAAAAACCCACTATAGAATAATTGAAAAGAAAATTAATTTAGGGGTGACACGCCTTTCTTTGAAGGGTCGTTTCCCCCGCTTAAAAACGTTTTTCTGCAGATAAAAAAAATACGTGTCTAATAGTTTTCAATGCTTTATCACACATATGAGTTTCAACAAAATCAAAGGCGGACACCTCAGTGATGTTCCTTGTGAGTTGAGCTGAAATACTCCATATATGTATATGGGTGTGTGTGTGCGTTTCAAATCGTGAGAAAGACGATACAATTTAATTTAAAATTTACCACACACACACACACACACACACACACACACACACACACACACACACACACAATGTCATTTCTCTTAACCACGTTAAAGGTGTGAAATCGCGCTCAAGCCCACGATACTTTTCACGTGATTTAAATTTTTCATCATATACAAAAATAAACAAATAACTAAATGCATATTTTCGTCTTTTCCATTAAATGTAATATGAGAAATTTATGGAAGCGTAGGTAGAAGGGTAACGAGGAAATCCCAAACAGCGCCAAGGTGTTTACGCTTTAAAATATTGCGGTCGTTTCGAAACCAAGCCCTTCCGGTCTACGCGGGGTTGAGTAGAGCAGGTTGAGAGCCGCGGCGGCGGAAGGGCGGAGGGGGGTGGGTCGAAGGGGTACTCTAATAATCGTTTCAGAAATCGCAATTTCTGTGCCCTATAAAATATAATGTAACCGGTGGAAGATTTACATGTTATTGTAGCTCTGTATACGATTGTATACCTTCATGGAATGATAATATTAATATCGATTCGCCATTCGAATGCGGGCTGCAAGACCCTCGGAAAAATACATTCGGGCCATTGAACCGGCGAATAAGA
The DNA here is from genome assembly GCA_963210295.1 of Ophion ellenae. Classification (NCBI taxonomy): domain Eukaryota; kingdom Metazoa; phylum Arthropoda; class Insecta; order Hymenoptera; family Ichneumonidae; genus Ophion; species Ophion ellenae. Next base: position 19,808,796 of record OY723395.1, read on the forward strand.
ATATTTCGTGTTTTTTTTTCTTCATTTTTTTTTTTGTTCATTGATTCTCATTTGTTTTCGACGGAGGCTATTTGGGATCGTGGCATTAACCATTTATGGGGAGATGGTCAATCGGTTGACCTACGTTGGGGAAGATGTTCGGTGAATGGTTCCACAAAACGAAACGCGCTTTTTATTTTATTTTTTGGGTTCCGGACCCAAAGAACAAAACGGAACCCTTTTGCTGTCACTCTGCTGTCTGTCCGTCCGTATGTCACGGGTTTCTAGCTCGTAAACGGAATGTTAAGGGGTCTTCTCACTCTAGACGCTAAAAAAAGCTATTTTCATGAATTTTTTTGATAGGTTTATATTATAGCTTTTGAAATAAAAGTTGTTACGCTTAATAAATACACTTTCGAAATACATTTCAATTTTTTGAATTTATTTATTTAAGTCACTATTTATAGACGATAGTGGTAGTTAAAAAAATGTCTTAAAAAATTGTACGTCTGCGCTGTCGATGAAATTTTAGAGACGGATCATCCGCAAAAAAAATCAAACGGTTTTAGATTCAGTATGTTAATGGCTATAGCGCATTTCATACGATTTTCGATATATACAAAAATAAGAAAATAGCGGACGTTTTTCGAAATAAAAAAAAAACATTTTTTCACCGTTTTCGGCAAAAAAAATAGTAAATATCAAAATTTTAAAAAATCCTTGATATGCGCTATATCTATAGTTGTAAAGAATATGTGGTTAAAATTTCATTAGGATCGGTTCGGTAGTTTCGAAGATTTTATCGACAAGCCGCCGAAAAACGTTTCGAGAAAAACGCGTTTAAAGTTTTTTTGGGTTACATAAATACACAGAATTTAAAAAAAAATGTATTTCTAAAGTATATTTATTGAGTGCAACAACATTTATATCAATATCTCTGATATAAACCTGTCAAAAAAATAATGAAAATAGCCTTTTTATAGTGTTTAAAGTGAGAAGACCCGTTAAAATTCAATTAACTAATTCTTCATGGGGGTTCCATACATGAAAAAGGAGCAGAAAAAATGTCTTGCCCTGGCATGTGGGCATTGTATGAAGCTTATTGAGTAGAGTACAAATATATATGTTTTTCATTTTAACCTTCAAAAATAAAGAAATGGGGCGTCGTCAAAGTTGTCAGTTTTAGACCATTTTTGTTACGGGGTCTATCTGAAAAACTAAACTAGTTAAGAATTTGGAATTTCTGTGTATCATGCACTATATACTGTATGTAAGCGACAAATACTGATTCATCATGTAGTATATTTAATAATTTATTGTATACATAATACAACGAATTTATAATGGGAATATATTAAATTATTGGTGTTTAAATATTTACAATACCCAATGACTTATTTTTGGAGTCGGTGCCAGCCAAGAATGAGAGATTGACGTCATGGAAGAAACGAGGTTGCAAATTAAAAAAATACTGTAGATCGTAAATTTCATTTATTTTTCTTCGCCTCCTCTTTTTCTGCGAAAAATGTGACAATATTGTGAATTGGCTGGTACCGGATCCAAAAATAAGTCGTTTGGTATTGTAAATATTTGAATAACAATAACTTTATATATTTTCATTATTAGCTTGCAGCAGGAGGAAATATTTCGTCGATTAATTGAAAATTTTGAAACTTTTAAAACCACCATAGTCGAATTATTTTGACGGTGTTCAGATTTCGGAGTTTTGGTCTTTCGTGTTAAATTTTTTCGGAATCTTGAACGTTCTGATCATTCAAAGTTCGGAATTTCAATCCGGCCCCTTCTTCTCCTACCAAATTATTACCTCATGTAGACTTTTTTCTTCTCAAATGGCAAACATAAAAATAGACGCATTTACGTGTATTTTTTGACAAATTTACGTAAGACGAATTTACGAGTATCCAAATGTGCAGATCCATAAATGTTGAAGTTGGCATCGTTGTAATGCAACGATAATTTTTCTTGACTTTTTCATTGACATTTTCAATATTTTTCTTTTGCTGCCGTTGGTTATAAATCTATACGGATAAAACCGTCCCGTGACTGGCTGGCTGACTGAACGACTGACTGGCATAGACAACTCATAGCCTAAACCGCTGAAGATAGAAACACGCAATTTGTAACATATGTACCTTTGAAGGTGTAGAGGTGCACTGAAAAACTTTATTGTCGAAAATCATCTCCTAAGGGGGTGAAATGGGGTGTAAAAATTTGTAAGTTAATCTTTAAAAAGGGCGGGGGTATTCCGCGGTCTTCTAAACGGGTCGCGGTGGATGATGTTAGACGGCGTGACAGGTAGAGTTGGCGAGATTTGTCTGAAAAAAAAATCAACGAACATTTTTCTTTCATTGATACTCATAAGCGGAATATGAATCAAGGAAAAATGGGACATGTTGAAAATCGATGAAACGGTACGCTTTGAAACGAGAAGATTGAATTTTCCGAATAAAAATGACTTTTTATTGCAATAAAAATACTTTCTTTTTTAATTTTCAAAAACCCCTATGGTCATTTTTCAGACAATAAGGTTAGAAAAATTCATACAAAATTTCATCAGAAGCGGTCGATTAGTTTTTTAGCTACACCCCAGGTAGGGAATCAAAAGGCTGACGATGGAAACAAACTTGTGTGAGCCTTGTTTCACCGAGCCTGAGTGAGACAGACCTGGGCCAGGTTTGATTGCATCGTTTGGAGCAGCCTGGAACCAAGACTGGCTGCTTAGCCTAAACTCAGGGTTATTTCAAGCTTTATTCAGCCAGTGAATTTTAAGGCTAAAAAATCAAGGCTGGATGCAGGCTTGTTTCAGGTTGTGATAAAATAAAATAAATTTTAAATAATATTTTATCTGTACTTTTATGAAAAAAAAATTCGCAATAAATTTGTCGGGTGCGAAGGCGCGAAAAACGAAAGCGAAGGAGGCAGCTCAGAACATTTAAACATATTCTCTTATCGATATTTATGAGGTACACAAAAAAGTTTTTTTCTCGTCACATACACATTTCGTATATACTCACACTGTGGGGTTTGCGTACACTCTGTGTATTACGTGTCCCATAAACAATAAATGAAATCAAGTATTGTGTTTAAAATATTTTATATATATTTTATAACAAATAATATAATGAATAATAAATATATATAATAAATAAAATGAATTCTTTACAAATTTATAAAATTTATCCTAATGTAGAATATAGAAAACTAAAAAACAGGCCTCATATAGCCTCGAGAAGAGTTTGGGATAAGCCTGGTCATAAATGCTCGTGAAGGCTTCATTAAGGCTCGTTTTGAACCTTGTTGTTTCGTCGTTTCAGGCTTAGTACAGGCTTTTCTACCAGCCTTTGGTCAAGCCTGTGTGCAACAGCCTGAAACCGCGTTATCATTTAGGGGTTCAGCTAGGCCTGAAATCAGGCTGGTGCTCAGCCTGAATAAAAAAATGTGAGCCTTGTTTCAGAGCTTGGCGAGCCCTTTTTTCATCGTCAATTCCTACCTGGGACGTAACGCCAGTTTTGAAAATGCAGTTTAGAAGATCATACCTCCGCCATTCTCAAAGATCAATACAAAAAAACCACATAACAGTCAAAAGTAGTAATAAAACATACCCTAAGTCTTAAGAATAATGAATAAACCGTTTCTTTAAAAAAAAATCACGAAAAGCGGCAAATTTTTTCCTCGCCCAAAGGTATCTCCCCCCTCAATAACCCTTCCCAAAAATCTTTCGGTCATTTTCATAGCCTAAATGTGCCAAAAAATAATCCGACAATCCGACCAATATTTGATTTCCGTTGCATTCGAGTGATGCAAACTTCAACTCGATCAAGATGCGAGGATAATATTGAAACGTACTAATGTACAAACATGCAAAAAGACAAATGCACGAATATGCATAAATATAACACAAAGAAAAAAAACAAAAATACAAATATGCATACGTAGAAAGAGAAACAAATATGCAAATGTACAACTTTTGCTCGTTCAATGCCATCGGCAATTCTGCAGGACAGGATTCAAATATACACAGCCATTGCTTGTCCAATGGCTCGTACTCGTACACTACGAACAGCATTGTAGATCGAGGCTGAGGATACGATAACCAGGGTGGTTTTCCGATGGTGTTTCGCTCTGTGGTTCACTTGGAGGACCGCGATGTAGACCGGTAACGGTGTAAAAACATATTTCTTTATTATTACTTCGTGCGAGCTTATTTTTCTTCGGTATACGGTTGCTCGCTGTTGGATTTCGCTTACACACACGCACACACACACACGCACGCACACGCTCACTCACTCACACACACACCCACACACACACACACACACACACACACACCCACACACACACACACACACACACACACACACACACACACACACACACACACACACACACACACACACACACACACACACACACACACACACACACCCTACGTGTGTGTATATAAATGGGCGCTTTCGCCCACCCCTTCTCGTTTTCCGTCTCTTTCTCCTCTCCTTCGTCCTTTCTGACCTCGCATCCCCGACAACCGCGCGTCCATAACCACCCGTACAGCAGCGTACCCTTGAGGGTATAGAAATTTATATGTTTGAAGTCGTTACGCTTTTTATGCACTTGCTACGATGTGCCCCTAGTGTTATTATTTCAAGCAATATATACATATATACATTCATATATATATATATATATATATATATATATATATATATATATATATATATATATATATATATATATATATATATATATATATATAGGCAAATGTGTGTGTGTGCATGTGCGCGTGCGTGCTTCCTGCTTCGTGATAATATATAAACGTGAAATTACGAAAAAATAGAATGAAAGAAAGAAAAAAATACATAGAGAAGGCGGAAAAGGTACAGCTGCCGCGAATAATTAAATGGAGTATAACGTTGAATTCAGCAGGAGAAAAAAAAATGTTTAAGCAAATATTTTTACACAATTCGCCTTCGTTGATATTTTATAGATACATATATATTTACGTCGCTGATGAGGTTATCGACGTTTTTTCAAATTCTTTTCGTCAAGCCCCCGACAACCAACGACGAGCCGAAAAAGTCTTACCACGCAATTGCGCGCAGCCTACCTCGAAACGCAAATTTTTCCTTGTATTATCTTTTAAAGATATTTCTTTAATTGAACATATATATATGCACATACATACACACGCAATTGAGTGTTTCACGATTAAAATATGATGAATTATTCGACGAATGGCACTGTCGTGATGCGATCGTCGTTGCAGACGTTTTCAGGTTTCTTCGGTGACTGTACTGACGTCAGTCCACCGTTATGGCTGTTATTATTTGTATATTATAATTTAGATACAATTATATCGGCGTCCTTGTCGGTCGAGTATGTAGGCGTGGTGGGGAAGACTCGAAGCCACGGAATCTCCGGCCACTTTTTCTCCTCAATTTACGTCATTTCTCTCTATACTTTGCTCCCTCCTTCTCCCCCCCCTCTCTCTCTCTCTCTCTCTCTCTCTCTCTCTCCCGCTCTCTATTTTTTTTCTCTCTTTCTCGCCATTCAACGTTTGTCGCTCCGCTGTACAATCCGTTCCTCTCCTTCCCCCTGTTACTACCGTCGAACGACGTTCTACGCGACGTGTTGCACGGAGATTACGCGAAATGATGAAGGGAACGAGGAACACATGTAAGGACGAAAATTCGCGGCTATGGGAACAAGAACAAAAATGAATACATATACCCATCGAAAAAAAAAAGAGAAGAGCTTTGCAATACGCGACCCTCTCGTGCATTTTTGCAGCGAGTTCTGTCATCTTTATCTTCGAAATATCATTTTTTCATACACTGCATGTCATTGCAGGAGTAATATCCCTCTGTACTCGTCTTTTCATCGTTTATCCGCTTTTCATATCCGCACACTCGTGCATCGTCCCTTTGCATATTCGTCTTTTCCAAGTTCCAAGTACGCTCTTTAATTTCATTATTTTCGTAGTGTACCGTTTTGTTTTTGTTGTTTTTGAACTTTGAACGTTCATTCCAGACTCTACGTTTCTCCTTCCCTTTGTCGCTTTCTTTGACTCTCCTTTAGCCCGTTGCGTACGTATGGGAATGAATCGCGACGCGATACCAAGGCCGCAAGTACCAAAGACCAAGGTTCTGGAGCGGAAAAGCCAGCAGGAAGGGAAAAAGACTCGGGGAAAAGGTGCGTATACTCAATGGATGCGTGCTCCAATCGTCTCGTATCATGCAGCACGGCGATCGACACATTTCTACCATCCAGTACCAGCCCTCGCCAAAAGGCGAAATTAAAGAAACAACGATTATAATGATAATAACGAGAATAATAACAACGAAAGAAACGGCAGAAACGAATAGAGGTCCGCTCGTGTTTTATAATTCCTATAATTTAAAGACCGCGGCAGCTGGTGGCGGCTCGTAATTACTTTAACCAGAGGACCGGAGCTGCTTTGGCTTTTTATACTGTAAAACTATATATATATATATATATATATATATATATATATATATATATATATATATATATATATATATATATATATATAATGTGTGTGTGTATTTGTTTGGGAAAGGTGAGTTTGAAGACATTTAACTTTGAGGAGCGTCCTGAAAACAGCCAGATGCATTGATAAAATTGCATGTGTATAGTACGTTCGAGATAGCCGTTCCCACACGCATACACATATACAGGGTGTCCCAGAACTGAATGCGTTCCCTGAAATGGAGAGGTTGGTGGTGAAATTCTAAGTCGATTGATATAAGCATGTGTGGGTCTCCGATCAACCCCTGAATTATTATTAATTTTTAAAGGTGGACCAATCAGGTGCGCACGCCTTAAAAAATTAATAATAATTCAGGGACTGATCTGAGACCCACACATGCTTATATCAATCGACTCAGAATTTCACCCCCAGCCCTTCCATTTCAGGAAACGCATTCAGTTTTCGGACACCCTGTATATAACACGCTTCTATACTTACGCGCAGGTTCTTTCCTCACAATTTCTCCATTACGCGCCCGTTTCTCCGTGTGTACCTTTGAATTCGCGAGTTACTGTGACTTTTTACAATTTACACGCGCAGTGTCAATCGTTTGGTCCCGGGAGCCAAAAAGTCGAACGGAAATTCAAAAGAAAGGACAAAAAATCCTTCGCAAAGCTCTCTCACATCCATGGTAAAGAGATTGCGGAAATTATGACTTTGTATTGTGGTATTGATATTTTTCAAACTGCTCGTACGCGAGAGGTTGCCTTGAAACACGACACTTTGACTGTGCGCTTTCATCGCACATACATATATGCGCGCGCGCGTGTGTGTGTGTGTGTGTGTGTGTGTGTGTAGCCTCAACCGCAGCGCATGTGACTTCTCAATGAAGAAAACAAGTCATTCCATGATGTTTAATTATACAATCAAAGTTACGTATAACTTTAACTTGTACCACAATGCCTGAGTTTACAAGTTTTAAAAATACAATATTCTGTGGAATGTAAATATAAGAATATTAATGTTTTGGTCAAAATATAGAATTCGATTAAATGTAATTAAATAACAAAATTCTTTAGACCTTTACATCGAACAGCAGACTATGTATATGTTTTAGTATATGTTTTATTTTAATTTTATTTTTACGAAAAAAGTGTATACACTAAGAAAAAAAATCATCGATCCAAGACCATTGGTGTTATTGAATGAAATTTCGTCGATTCAATTGTAAAATGGTTGGTGTAAATAATCGGATTTATTAGTCCAAACAAAACGCTATTGAAAGTTTTTTTTTCATTCAAAAGATATATTGTTAGCCGAGAACAATATATTATTGAAACTATCTAAAAAATTATCGCAAACAAATTATATAGTTTTGAGTGCATTTTTTGCAACGAACAATAAAAGCGTTTCAATTCATAACATGAAGATTGTTGATTCGAGTACACAAGAAAAATTGAATTTCACTCGTTTCATTCGGATCAAATTTCTATTGAGTAAATATGTTATTTTTTTCACCATATCCGATATTTATTTCCAAGTACATTATTCGTTAAAATATTAATATTTTATTTCGATGGAAAAATATTAAGCAAATGTCTGAATTGGTTAAAAAATTATGCGAAAATAAAATTTGTTTCTTGCGCATTTAGTTGAAAAAAATTCAACCAAATCATGGCCGAGCGCCACCGAAATTATAGGTGTGAGGAAACCCGTAGTTCTCGGAGTAACCGCTAGAAGCCGCACGCGCGCTCGTTTCTTGTAAGCGTAGCGCGAACCGAAAATCTACTTAAACGACGGAGGAACTCTAAAGAGTATCGCTTCTTGGCCTGTGACTAAGATCAAAATGTAGTATATGTTCTTATCAGTTGAATATCTGATATTCTCTCCATGAATATTCCATTAGATAGCTGACATTCCTCCCACTATTATCGTGGATAGTGGACTGAAGAGCTTTTTGAAATAAACTAATGCTATTTAAATAAATCACATTTTCCAATATTTTATAGTATTGTAACAATCCCAAATACCGGTGGCACTCCGCAGCAGCACATTTATTTGGATCAACCAATATATTTTTTTGATTCAATTGATTTTTTTTTCTCAGTGTACGATAGTATACACACGTGTATACACATCGGGTATATACTGCACAAATGTTCTCCGTGTATGTGTTTTATATCGCGAAGACATCGCGTTTTTCTTTCCTCCCTGAACAAATACCAAGTGTTAGCGTTCATATATATATATATATATATATATATATATATATATATATATATATATATATATATATATATATATATATATATATATATATACACATACATACATACACACACACGCATATCGTCAGTCGTAAACGAGAACAGACATTTTATTGTTCCTCCGCCGGACAATGCCCGCTTAATATATCTAAAAATAATTAAAAATAAAAATGAAATGAAATAGAGAGGAATAAAATTGAAAGAAGAAAACGAACAAAAAGAACTGTGCAACCGAATACAAATGCCAACTCGTCGTTTTGCCGTTTTGAGCAAAGTTTTCATTCTTGAAAGACGAGTCGTTCGTCCCCTTTCCAACTCTTCATATTGCTCCGTGTCTTCTCGGGCAAAACGATGCGTCGACGAAACGCCGGTCCCTCAATGGAACATAAAACATTGAGAATAAATAGATGTAACGAAGTAGATAATGTGCGATCATATTTGCAAACTCATTTTCTCTCTCTCTCCCTCTCTCTTCGGTTCTCTCCATGTCACGTTATCAAAGGCAGCAGGGGTAATACGATCGATTGATAAACGACAAGGTTACCGGCGATTAAACTATTTAATCAATTATGCGGCATCTGGCGCGTAGGTGAAGCGCCAATGTACATAACATTATGCGTGTGTGAGTGTGTGTGTGTGCGTGTTATGTAGCGAATGATGACATGACGTGCGAATATTACCTCCACACACATGTATACACAGACAAAAATGTTCGAGAGGAGGCGGTGTTCCAGATAGCGCAGGAAATGCGGCAACGCTTGACGAGAGTCACGATGATAAATTGTTTCAATACGAGAAAGCTGGAAGATACGTGTATACATATATATGGATATAATAAAAATAAATTTTTTAAATTCTCGTATATTACGCAGCTATGCCCATATTGTAACTGACGGTGACATACATCACTTTGTATTATGAATTACTTGTTTCTTTTTTCAAATTATTTTCTTGCAAGAAAACAAGCAATAACAATAATAATAATTTATAATATTTCGGCGTGCGGCTTGTATGCGGTATTTAGAAATGAACATTAATAAATGATGTACTTCATCGTACAGCACGTCCGAACGAAGAGCAAAAAAAAGTTGTCAACTCTGTTTTTTTACCTTATAGTCATCTATATATAGGGTGTCCCAGAACTGAATGCGTTTCCTGGAATGGGGGGTTAGGGGTAAAATTCTGAGCCGATTGATATAAGCATGTGTGGGTCTCGGATCGAACCCTGAATTATTATTAATTTTTAAAGGCGGGCCAATCGGGTGCGCCCAGTGAGTCAGCGTAGTGTAGCTGCGGTGCTCCCGCCAGGCACCACTGCACGCGCGTATCGCTCACCGACTGGCTCATCGGGCGCACCTGATTGGCCCGCCTTTGAAAATTCATAATAATTCAGGGGTTGATCTGAGAACCACACATGCTTATATAAATCGACTCAGAATTTCACCCCCAACGTTTCGGGAAATGCATTCAGTTCTGGGACAGCCTGTATACATTTTTTAGGTGCTTCTGTATGACATTGCCCGTTGGCAGTAGATGGCGTTAGGGCTGATATTTTCTCGTATTAAAAGTTGTCGATGCACACAATGTTATATTTATATACGTCGTTAGACATGACTAAACATCGACACTAAATATTGCCGAATACACATAATGATAGGTCCATAGAGTCGCCCTAAAACGCCATAGGTGACATTTGTGGGACGCGTTAACATCGTCAATTTTAATTGTCTTTACAATGGCAAGTTTTGTCCCAAATAAGTCACATTTACGGGAAGTGATGCTTCATTATTTTCCGGCAATGGAATCGGCCGCGGAAACGCCTCCATTGCTAGAAGAATATGCCATACGAGCTCCATCGAGTAAAATGTACAAAGGCTAGTTTCAACGCTACCAAAATGGTATTTTTTCTATGGACATGAAGTACCGTGGAAAACCGCCAAACAGGGAGGTGTCGAGTTATAAGCTACCTGCACGAGAAGAGGCCGAAATAGGAGAATTGCCATGACAATCTGATTTTTCAGGACGTCAACGTCAGGCTGCATGTTGCTCTACCGGTTAAGGGACTACATCTACCTACAGGGCCCAAAATCGCCAAATTCCAAAAAAAAATCCGGCAAACGGTTGGTGAAAAATGAACGCATTTTTTTCTATCACAAAGGTACATATATTGAGAGCGGTAAAAAAAAATCACCAAAAAATAACAAAAAACATGGCCGCTGGTAGATGAGGAAATTTTTTTCGCGACTTTTGGCGGTGGACACTCTCCACCTCAAACGGTCCACCTGAAATCCTAAAACCAAACCGGATACTCAAGCTAACAATAAATACGAGTCATTGACGATCGGTGATTGTTAAAATATATGTTTTTAATAACATGGCGCCGAATTGAACCTCGAGCATACAAAATCGATGAAAAAGTCGTCATCTTTACGTAACTATTGAAAAATGAAAATCAGTTTTGAAAAAGTGAGATCGTCAACGACCTTCAAATGTTTCTCATCATATCTCCTGTTGTAAATTTGGAAACAATCCATCAAGTGGTTCTCGAGATATCATGTCCACCGACTTTGAAAACAATGTTTCGAGAACAACACGTTTAAGGCGTTGCCCCCACTTGTAGCGCAAAAAAACCCTTTTTCATGAATTTTTTTAAAGAAAACTCCAAAACTTTTTTAATCGATCAATATACCATCTTAAAGAACACATCTTGAAGAACTTTCACTAATTTTTTTATTGAAAAATATTACACTGTTTAGTGGCAAATGGCCGTCAATGAAATAATGTTTTTATATACACGGTTTGCGGTGACCAACATTGCGGCGAAGTCGATCATCTGAAAAAAAATGCGGATGGATTTAGTCAAATATAAGTACAGACTAGTCTTTAATCGAAGGATTTTAAAAAATATTCATTTTTCACAAAATGGCGGACAGTCAAAGTTAATGGTTCGATTTTAACGAAAAAAGAACGGCCATTTTTTGGCTATAAAACGGCCATTTTTTTCGAAAAAGAAAATCGAACGATTAAAGACTACATTTTTATGTATTAAATAAGCCTGCAAAATTTCAAGAAGATCGGTTCATTAGTGTTCGAGTAATCTTGGTCACCGACTTCAGAAATGCCATTTTGAGAAAAACGCGTTTAAAGTTTCTCTTCCAGCGCTCTTTCAACGCGGATTCTTCTCTTTCAACGCTCATACCTCAGTCAATTTTGTTCGGATCGACTTGAAGATTTCAGGACATATTCTCAGATACTTATACTTCAAAAAAATGCAATAAAAAAATCGATTTTTTCAAAATCGCAAGTGGGGGTAACCCCTTAAAGTTTGAAGGATGGTGCTGCTACCGCTTGCCCGGCCGACTGCCAGAAGCTGTAGCTCATTCAATTTTAGCAATTTCTCAATGAAATTTTCAGGGAACATAGCTAAGAGGTGATAGCGTCGAATGAACCCATTTTTGGAAAATGCATTTTTTTTACCCACCTAAGTAGATGTAGCCCGTTAAGGGGTAAGGCCAGTAGAATTTTTGAA
>OY723395.1:19823578-19866078 GCA_963210295.1 Ophion ellenae
GAGTCCCCAGATCCTACCACATCCCTTTAGGAATTTGATAGGGACGGCGCATGTAAGGAGACCACAGAATCCAAGTGGATGACGCGGTATTTCCCGATTGAGGTCTTTTGACATTTTTAAATTTGTAATTCTCAGCCGGAATTCGTTGGGTCTCCTAGAAAAGTGTCCTTTCGTGATCCCGTGCGAAAATTTGTCGAGGAGTTCCAAAGTGCCTATGGTGTTGAAGTTTGCATCATTGAAATGCAACGAAAATTCTTTATTACTTTGTCATTGCATTATTTTTATTATTTTCCAAAGTCTTTTTTGTAGGTTTCATTTATAGGACCCTGGTAAGGATGTTGAAAAATGTTAAAGTGATTTTTGTAGGCTCAATGTGCCAAAAAAATTGGGCAATAAGGGAAAAAATATTTTCGTTGCATTCCAACGATGCAAACTTCAATGGTATAAATGCATCCAAATCTCTATAGGGATTCGTTAGGGACACCGCACATGGGGGGTGAATAAGTTTTCCTTGGGATCCAATGGGATTCTGCAATGTTTGAATCGAAAACATGTGCAAAGTCACGAGAAAAAACTCAGCGCGTTGAAACATAAATTGTACGCTTCCCGAGTATGCACTGAGAAAAAAAAATCATTGATCCAATATCATTGGTGTTATTGAATGAAATTTCGTTGATTCAATTGTAAAATTGTTGGGGTAAATAATCGGATTAATTAGTCTAAACAAAACGCTATTGACTTTAATAACAAGATAAAATTAAAAGTTTTTTTCATTCAAAAGATATGTTGTTAGCCGAGAACAATATATTATTGAAACTATCTAAAAAATTATCGCGAACAAATTATATAGTTTTGAATGCATTTTCTGCAACGAATAAAAAGCGTTTCAATTCATAACATGAATATTGTTGATTCGAGTACACAAGAAAAATTGAATTTCGCTCGTTTGATTCGGATAAAATTTCTATTGAGTAAATATGTTATTTTTTTCACCATACCTGATATTGATTTCCAAGTCCATTATTCGTTAAAATATTAATATTTTATTTTGATTGGAAAATATTAAGCAAATGTTCGAATTGGTTAAAAATATTATGCGAAAATAAAATTCGTTACTTGCGCATTTGGTTGAAAAAATGCAACCAAATCATGGCCGAGCGCCACCGAAATTATAGGTGTGAGGAAACTCGTAGTTCTCGGAGTATCCGCTAGAAGCCGCACGCGCGCTCGTATCTCGTAAGCGTAGCGCGAACCGAAAATCTACTGAAACGCCGGAGAAACTCTAAAGAGTATCGCTTCTTGGCCTGTGACCAATATCGAAGTGTAGTATCTGTTCTTATTAGTTGAATATCTGATATTCTCTTCGTGGATATTCCATTGGATATCTGATATTCTCTCCACTATTATCGTGGATGATCATTCTAATGCTCACTTTTTATTTAAGATTTAAAATAAATTGAAAAACTTACGTTCCATGACAAATTCGTTTCGATGCAGTAAAGAAATAATTAATTCTATTGATTATATTTTTGTACGAAATGAAAAATGTCGTAGCAACCGCTTAATTATTTCATCCATACATCTACGGATTGTATACAGAATGATTTTAATAGAATATAATTTTATTTGAAGGATAATGTACATATTCAGAGAACAGAAGAGCTTTTTCAAATAAAATAATATGTTGTTCAAATCAATCACATTTTCCAATACTCATAGTATTGTAACAATCTCATATATCGGTGGCACTCCGCAGCAGCACATTTATTTGGATCAACCAATATATTTTTTTTGATTCGATTGGTTTTTTTTTCGCAGTGTGTACGTGTGTGGTGATATGATGTCAAGCTGCAGTAATATAAATAACAAACGATAATTACAGTGGATTTTTAGTGATGTGATTCGAATCGATTTATAAGCTATACTTTTTAAAGATAAGATTCATACTTTTTAAAGATCAACTCATTTTGTATATCTAGATATTTTGTTTGGAAACTTCAACCTACAGAATGCGATAGGATCTATCAAGAATCGTATCGGATTCTGGTCGATAATGTGGGAATCCTCTACGATTTAGATTGGCTTCGTACATTGGTTTCCAATGGGGAATCTCGATTAGAATTCAATGAACGAGCGTGACGTTTTAGTATTCACTTGATTCATTGGATCCCTATCAGGAAGCAAGTATCAGAATCCAATTGGATGCTTATTGCGTTGTAAATTAAAAAATACAATTTGTTCCTCTCTTGCAATTTTAGCACAAATCCCTTAGTTCTCGGGTTACGGTCATTTAATCATCTGATCTTTCACCGAAAGTAGGTGAAAAAAAAATTTCGGAAAAAAATCTGAAAAACTTCTCGCGAACTCAACAAAACATATTCAACTTTTTTACTATCTTGAGGTTTTCCTTGAATCCTCGTAGTTTTCGCGTTACACGTTATTTTTCAAATTGTCTCTTTTTTCAAAAGAATCAAAATATCATTAGAAAAAAAAATCGTACGATACTTAAAAAAAAAAATTAAGCTTGAGCTTCCCCCTTTATGATTCCGGTCAAAGAAATGCATTAAAAAAATGTCGTCTGTAACGGGGGTCCACCGGAAAAAGAAACAAAAAGGCGAAAAATGGTCGTTTTAGAAGAAGGGTACTAATGAGAAAAAAAATTGTAAAATTTTTTCAAGAAATCGGAATAAAGGTGAATATCTCCCCTTCAAATCGCCGTTCATTAAATTAATTTATGTCAACTATCGGCGAAATGACATAAAAAAACATTCCGGAACTTTTTTTGAATTTTCGTCCTGAAACTCTTCACCGGCAGTGAATATATCACACGCAGTGAATATATAATATATTATAGTATATACTATATTATTTCCATTTCTACGTATGCAATAACACATTGAACAAGTTGCAAAACGGTTGATTAAATGTCACGTCGATAATTATCGGCTTATTCCGTACATTCGAGGATGCTATTCGAATTTGCATACAATCGATTTTTGAAATACATTTTTTCCGTTCTACACCACATAATATCGTGCCACAGGGACGTAAGAGAATATTGAAAATACATATTTCGATTTTTCTAACCGCAAAGACGAGGGAAGATCCGGTAATTTGTCGGATTTGCAGGAATGATTGATCTTTTTTTCCAATCCTGTCTCACTACATTCGTTCTGTCAAACACCCCGTATACGGGGTGGCACATGAATGGGTTGGAGGTATTCATACATCGGGAATTCGAGGGTGTAAAAGAGCGGACACGCGATGGCCAGAAGAAATATCGTGACAGAGAAATTGCACGAGTTACCTGCGTGTATGTACGTTACTGAATTCGCGGTTTTCACCGCTCATTGACGATGCATAAACGTATTCACATATACATATATGTAATCACATATTTATGCCACGATTGTACACACGTACAGGGTACGCGTGCAACGATAATTTGCGGGAGGATCGTTCAACTTTGTGCATATTCCCGGGGAAAAAGCCATCAGTTCTCGATTGGGTGGACGTGTTAGGTCACCCCGATTCGACCACAATGAACACCGTATACGATACAACGTTTGAACGTTGTATCGTATACGAAATTAAATCGACGAGCGCGTATTTTATTGTTCGTGAGCTAGAGTTTCATTCTGTCGTCACAACTTGCTCGTCCCGATCTGTGTACTATTTTCTTTTTATTTATCTAACGTTCCTTCGCGTGTTTTTGGCGCTTTTTAAGGTCCTATCTCCTTCACATTTGCCCGACACTTTTCACGTCGCTATTTCCAGTTCTCGTGCAGAAATTTGTTGGGTACACTGCAAAAACTAGGCGTGTTTTACGCGTGTTCAAAGTATGTAGAAGTACCACAACATAAAGGCATGTTATGGCGTTACCCCCACTTGTAGCGCAAAAAAGGCCTTTTTCATGAATTTTTTTAAAGAGAACTACAAAACTTTTTTAATCGATCAATATACCATCTTAAAGAACACATCTTGAAGAACTTTCAGTAATTTTTTCATTGAAAAATATTACATTGTTTAGTGGCAAATGGCCGTCAATGAAATAATGTTTTTATATACACGGTTTGCGGTGACCAACATTGCGGCGAAGTGGATCATCTGAAAAAAAAATGCGGATGGATTTAGTCAAATATAAGTATAAACTAGTATTTAACCGAAGGATTTTAAAAAATATTCATATTTCACAAAATGGCGGACAGTCAAAGTTAATGGTTCGATTTTAACGAAAAAAACGGCCGTTTTTTGGCTATAAAAAGGCAATTTTTTTTTCGAAAAAAAAAATCGAACCATTAAAGACAACATTTTTATGTATTAAATAAGCCTGCAAAATTTCAAGAAGATCGGTTCATTAGTGTTCGAGTAATCTTGGTCACCGACTTCAGAAATGCCATTTTGAGAAAAACGCGTTTAAAGTTTCTCTTTCAACGCGGATTCTTCTCTTTCAACGCTCATATCTCAGTCAATTTTGTTCGGATCGACTTGAAATTTTCAGGACATATTCTCAGATACTTACACTTCGAAAAAATGCAATAAAAAAAATCGATTTTTTCAAAATCGCAAGTGGGGGTAACCCCTTAAAACGTGTAGGAAGTGTCTACAGCAATTTACACACTTAAAGTGTGTAAAGACAACACATTCGTTTTTGCAGTGTAGTCCACAGATACTATCACATTCATATAGGGATTTGATAGAAACGCCGCACGTAGGGAGTCCACATGCGAATCCAAGTGCAATCCGCGCATTTTCCCGATTGACATCGTTTGATGATGTTTCATCCGAAATTTCCAACCGGAATTTGTTGGATCTCACCAAGAAACATATCCTTTCGTGATGTCGTGCACAAATTTCTTAGAGAGTCCTAAGATGCACCCACATCACTATAGGGATTTGTTAGGGACAGCGCACACAGGGAGTCATTGGATTCTGCACTGTTCCCCGATGAACGCCGTTTGAAAATGCTTACCAACTTCGAATCTAAGATACGCGAAAACGTCGCGAGGAAAAACTCAGGTGTGGTTGAAATTTGCATCGTTGGAATGCAACGAAAGATCTTCATCTGTTCATTTATTCATTTTTATTACTTTCTGAACTTTTTTTTGGCAGGTTTAGTTCTTGGTAAGCATGCTCCTAGAAAGCATCTTCAACAATGTTTTAGTAATTTTTGTTATCCCCTAAAGCATCCCCTAGTAAGCATCTTAAAAGATGTTTTACTAGTTTTTGCAAGCCCCAAAGGATCTTCAAAAATGTTGTGGTAATTTTTGTAGGCTAAATGTGCCGAAAAAATGGGTAATATGGGAAAAAATATTTTCGTTGCGTTCCAACGATGCAAACTTCAATACCATGATCTCGGCGAGTTGAAACATAACCTGCACGCTTTGTGAGCGTGTTCGTGTGTGGTGATATGCCAAAGTGCAATAAAATAAACAACAAACGATAATTACAGTGGATTTTTAGTGATGTGAATCAGATTTTCAAGATATATTTTTTTAAGTGGCTTATCCTTATTTAAGATAAGATTTATACTTTTTCAAGAATCGTTCATTTTGTATATCAATGTGTTTTGTTTAGGCAACTCAATGTACAGAATGCGATGCGATCCATCAAGAATCGTATCGGATTCTGTTCGATAATACGGGAATCCTTTAGGATTAAAATTGTATCGGTACATTGGATCCCAATGGGGAATCCTGATTAGAACGCAATGTACGAGCGTGACGTTTTAATATGGGGATCCAATGCGATGACCCATTGGATCCCTATCGGGCAGTAGTGCACTCAGAAAAAAGATTTATTAAGCACAAAGACGTTTGTCTCCCGGCGAATAAGTTTTCTTATTCGTATGTCGGCCTACTGCGATTTTATTAACAGCTAAGACATGTTTTTATTCAAGGTAGTTCCTCTGCGAAAATCTCAACCAAAAGTTTACATACCATGTTCATGTTTAAAAGATGATAATTGGTTTAATTAGTAATGAATAAAATTAAAAACTACGCAATATTGACTCGGTACTAGTAGATAATACGATGGATATCATTTATTGCCGTAAAATATATTTTGTATTGTGTTTTTGATCGACCATTGCCAGTAAACTTTTTGCCGGGACTGTCCAGGCTTTGCCCCAATTGTTTTTTTTCCAGGCTTTGCCAGGCTTTGCACCAAAATTGTGAATGCTTCTCATGGTTATATCTTGGAAACTAGATGGTGAATCATTCTCATTTTTTTTCACATTATTCGTGATATCTTACTGTAGCTTATCCTCGTTTTTTTATCAATTTCTTAATTTTAGTTTTGACGGTAGAATTAATGATGCTCTGTTTGCCCATCATAACGCATTTGTTACGTGTAAACCAAGCCAACTTTGAGTGTAAATATCTCAGGTTTGGGGTGGTCAAACTTATTCAAATTGCACAGATGTTTGGATAATGTATTAAATAACGTATATGTCAAATTTCAACCATTTCTTAATTCAACTCTTCTGTGGAGGTACTACCTTAAGTTTGTGTTTAAGATTTACTAAGAATTTTTCTTAACATCTAATAGGATATATAAGTTAGAAGAAATAGGTGTTTTATATCCGACAAATAGAGTTGTTCTTAACATCCAATAGGATTCTTCATAATCCCCCAGCTGGTTTTTTTCCAAGGAATTGTGTAATTTCGTCCGTCATTATTTTCTCACTTAAACGTTTTTTTCTCACTTTATATTCTTACTTACACTTAAATCGTTCGTCACTTTCGAGTTTCTCACTTCCGAAACGCAACACTGACACTTGTGCCAAAAGCATTGGCATAGGAAGAAGCTACATGGTAAGCGTATGCGTTAGCTACATCTGTCGGGCCCATCGCGTTGAAGGGCAAACTGCGCATGCGCGCACTAGTATCATAGTCGCGAAATGAGAGGTTTTCGTGATTGGAAAGTAGTATTTATTTGATTCGAGGAAATATTTATTCACATTTTCTATTTTACAGATGGCTTTTAAATTATGTGAAAAATCGGCACGTAAAAAAAAATATTTAGTGACGCCAAATAAATGATGTAGTTACAATCACATAAAAACTGTCTCCATACGAGTAAATATTTATTAATACCTAATAAATGATGTTCTAATGTGCCAATTTATAAGAACATAATAAATCTTTTTTTCTGAGCGTGACGAGTATGGGAATTCAATTGGATCCCTACGACGATAACAATTATATGACACAGGGAAACTGTGGAAAAGCTGCGTCGATGAAGGCGCCTATGATTTGTGCGGGTGTCCAGTCGCGTTCACGATCGGAAATTTTGTGAGAAATGGCGTCTCACTCGGTAGCCGGGGCACGAGCCAGTGCCCCGCTGGGCGGTCACCCATCCGAGTATTGGGCCGGACTGCCCGACAAGGGCAATTGCCATAGCCGTGATCCCGCCGAGCGTCCAATACTGTCGGGAATTTCATTCGTTTCTGCCTAGTTTGTTTCTCGTTCCGTTTCTTGGCTTTTTATTTAATTTTTTTCTTCATTCCTCTTATTGAGGTTTTTTCCTCGCGTTTATCCTATGCGTATGTGTCTGCGTATATATGTATAAATATATATATATATATATATATCTGGAAGTCTCTCGCGGAGCATGCGGCAATCGTAATTTCGTATCCGCCATTAGCACGTCCGACGTGGTGTCTGATGTAAATTTACGACTGCCACTTGATTGGGTTCAACGTACCAGCGGTATTTCATCCACCCCGCGCGTTGTCATCGCTTTCATCATTATATACGTGGCTGTACGCGGGGAAGATGCGGGAAATGCGATGTTCCTTCGTGACTTTGGCCGCTGAATATAACGAGCCTCCAATCTGGCATTTTCCTTTTTCTCCTTCTCCTTTTTCTTTGTTCACTCGAATCATCCTTATAACTTTCACTTTCGGGGCTTTTCAAAGAAAGAAATCGCGAATGACATCCTGACCCTCGTTCCCGCCTCTTGAATCTCTTCGTATTCTGAACCAAAATACTTTTGGTTCATCGATACGTATATCACGTTGAAAATTGTCCTTTCTTGACTACGTGAAAAATGTACACACACACACATATGAAAATAGAGCGTAATAAAATGGAGGGTTAAAAGGCAGCCGGAGTTTTCTTTCGCGTGAATTTTTTTTAAATTAATGGATTACCCTTTCGTCAATATACGGCTAAAGCACACGACGGATTGCCGTATGCATTGATAGCCATGGATTCGTATGAGCGCGGGGCAAAAAGTGTAAAAAGAAAAAAAAAACGAGTAGACAAAAAAGTACACACACACGCTCATCGCGGAAATGTCGATACGAGGGAGAATTTTGAAGGGTTGCGCATCAACGGGAAGCACTCTCTCTCTCTCTCGCTCTCTTCCTCTGTCCCCTCATACCTCAGCAGCGACTGCCACGACCTCTCGATTCTATATATGGCGCCACGTGCGTTCATATATATAAATATATGCTCCTCTCACAGTCTGGTGCTAATGGACTACATTCGTTGCAAACAATTTTTGTTTTACGTTCTCTCCACTCTTCCGCGTCCAGTCTCCACGCAATATCGCATCTTTTTCGATCCCGTTCTGTATACCAGTTCCGCCCTGCTCAGACTAGTCCGGTAAAAGAGACGAAAACCCAGCACTTTTCAGCGTAGAATATGAATTTTTGACCGAAGGTAGATGGTTGCATACTTAAAGTAACCCCAATATAATTTTGCGCCCCAACACGCCCCAACCCTAAGAAATAGGGGTTGATAAATGAAGGGGCTATACCAGTGTGAACGCTGAAAATTTGGGTGATTTTCGGGATTTTTTTGGAAGAAAAGTACTCAATTAAATGTTTCGGAAAATTAAGAATATATTTGGCTATATTTGACCTATATTACATAATTTTTTCATAGAAAAATATTGAGATCCAAGCGACTTATGCGCTACCTTCGGAGGCGCAAAAAAACGTTCCTCCACTGCTGACATGATTCCGGCCGATTGAGTGAAACCGAAAGAGGAAAAATGTCGTTAAAGTGGAAGGTATTTTCTGTACAATGACGTAGGATTTTCGCAAAATATCAAAATGGCGTAGTTATGAAAAAAAGTCTGTTTTCTTGCCTATAAAATGGTCGTTTTTTTCAATGCTAAATCGTCAATTTTCATTCAATCGAAGATATCCTACGTCATTGTAGAGTAAATATATTCAAGAGTACTCAGTTTAAATTTCAAGTCAATCGGATTATTGCTCGTTGAGTTACAATGTCAGCAAATTTGAAAAATCTCATTTCATATTCTTGAAAGTATAAAAATCTGATCTCATATTCTGTAAAGTATAAACTGTCGAAAAAGGAAAAAAAAATCGATTTTTTTAAAGTGTCACACTGGTATAGCCCCTTAAAAATCGCCGTATCTCGATAATGAATAGCCCGATCAGAAAATGTTTCAAACAATAAATGTTTGGAATAATAAAATACGTATAAAGTTATCTGACGTCGAATTCCCTATCTCTGAAAACAGCGGCACAAAAACACGAGAGCACCAATAAGCCAGACAAGGACGCAGCGATATGTCTACTCCGCTCGCACTATTTTCAAAGATAGGGGGTTGGACGTCAGATAACATTATACGAATATTATTATTCCTACCAACCTTTGCTGAAAACCTTTTTTCCTCTGCCTATTAATTATCGAGATACGGCGATTTTAAAGTTTTCAACCCCTATTTCTTAGGGTTGGGCCGAGTTGAGGGGCAACATTTTATTGGGCTCACTCTCAATATGCAACCATCTACCTTCAGCCAAAAATTCATATTCTACGCTACAAAGTGCTGGGTTTTTCTTCTCCCTTACTGGACTCGACCCCTTGCTCGTCTTTCTCATCCCCCCTCCCCTTCATCCCTCATCGCGCTCTTTCCCACCGACATGCTTTTCGCACTTTTATAGCTATTATTTTTTCGTGTCCACCGATCTTTGTATCGTTTCCTTTCGACGCATCTTCGCGTAAAACGCAAGTTTTCAAGTCTCGTGGAACACAACAATGATCGACCATGAACACGTCACGTTTCGCGCATTACTTTGATTACTCTTCTACGGCGATGGGAATTAACGAGAATTAAAAAAAACCCTCGTTAATTCCGATATTACCCGAGAATACGTGATGCACGTGGGTAAAGTTGAAAATTGATTTTATTCCGATGACGTTCCATGCGTCATTATTGAAACGACTCGTTGGAATAACACACTGAAACGAGTGTGAGGTACAAAGCAACAAAAAAAAGAAGACAAATGCGACAAAAAAGGAACACAACGAGATCGGTTCTTGGATGAGCGCGAATAAAAAGCGATGATTAAAATTCTATACCGGCCATGTGTGTGTGTGTGTTTGTATGCGTTGCTTTGGCCAAGAAATGCACGGTCGTCATCATCGTCATCGGACGAGCCCTCGGGCACCGCGAACACAACACACTGCGCGTGTGGTCGATAAAACAACGGAGAGACATAGATGATGCGACTCGCAAAAAAAAGAAAGACGAAAAAAATCATTGGAGAAAAAATCGTAAAAGAGAAAACGGAACGCAACAAAGAGAACGAGAATTCATATGTAGGAGTGAGGGAGAAGGAGAATGCACACGCATAAATCCACGTACCTAGATGATGCTTCGGAGAGGAAGAATAAAAAAAGCAGAGGAAAAAGTGTCGGTGCGTGAGTTCGTACCTAACACATTATATATATACACATACATATATATATATATATATATATATACACATATATATACACATGGATGCATGTGCAGGCAGTGAAAAAAGGCAGGGTAAAACGACAAGGAAAAATGGTCGGGGGCTTGGTTTTGCCCGCCGGGGGGCAAGAGTGAAAAACCAGAAAAATATGTCATCGTTCCATCGACAGTCATCAACAAAGAACACAGGAGCATTGAAAACGCGAATGAGATACCACGAGGAGAAGAAGAGAGGAGGGCAGCAGCTATAGACGTTGTCGGGTATCGTGCGGGGGCCGAAGGAAAAAGGGAAAAGTACCATAACTGAAGAAAGTATGCTAGAACAAGTGGGCGATGGTGAGTGAAGAGAAAGGTACTACGAAAAGGAACGAGAACGAGTGCGTTCACTCGTAACAACCATTGAATCATTTTATTCGCTTCCTCTCTCTCTCTTCAACCCTCAGCAACCAACCTGCCCACTTCTTTCGCCCTTCTCCCCTTTCTCCTTCGAACGGAGCTACAGTAG
This sequence comes from Ophion ellenae, assembly GCA_963210295.1. NCBI lineage: Eukaryota > Metazoa > Arthropoda > Insecta > Hymenoptera > Ichneumonidae > Ophion > Ophion ellenae. Next base: position 19,834,803 of record OY723395.1, read on the forward strand.
CTCCACTCGTCGACTTGCGGTGGCGTCGTGTAACTACGCTCTTCAGATCTTCTCTTTTTCCTTCCCTTCTCGTTGTTTCTGGATGCAAAATCTCGTATATTAATTGACTTCAATGATGTTGGAAAGATCTGCCTGTACATTTGTTTTTGCAGAATTGAGCCAAATTCCGATTTTCCCGGAAAACGGTTGGTGAAAGAGAAACATTTTTTTAAACACATAGATACATTGGGAGCCTTTTAAAAAAATACAGAAAAACAACAAAAACATGGCCGCCGGCAGATAATGAAATTTTTTGCCGCTACATTTGGCGGTGGACGCTCTCCAGCTTGAACGGTCCATCTGAAATCTAGGAACCAAATAGGTTACTCAAGTTAACAATGAATACGAGTCGTTGACGATCGTCGATTTTTCAAATAATTTTTTTTAACAACGTGGCGACGAATCGAACTCCAGCATACAAAATCTATGTGAAAAGTCATCATTTTCGCGTAACTATTTAAGAACGAAGACGGATATTCGAAAAATGGTGATCGTCAACGACCTTTAAATGCTTCTCGTCGTATCACCTGTAAATTTGAAAACAATCCGTCGAGTGGTTTTCGAGATATCGTGTCCACCGAATTTGAAAACAGTGTTTCGAGAAAACACGCTTAAAGTATGAAGTATGGCGTTGCTACCGCTCGCCCGGCCGAACGTTAGAAGCTGTAGCTCATTCAATTTGAGGATTATTTCAATGCAATTTTCAGGGAAAATGGCTAAAAGGTGATACTATAGAAACATATATTTTGGAAAATGCAATTTTTTTGGCCACCTAGGTAGACATAGCCCGTTAAGCTGGCAGAGCCATAATACAGGGACAAATTCCATCAATTTGGGGAATTTCGTCTGTTTGAGAAAGTGAATTTACTTTTCTTTAATCAATCAAGAATTAGAAAGATCGAATTGTTTCATCGGTGACTCTCGTTACCCCGGCACGAGTAATGGCGACTGTAACTCTATCCTGGAGACATACATTCCTCTCACGGATTTTTCTCGTCTCTTCTTTTAGCCACTCTTCATCCCTTTCTCCATCTCCCTTTCTCTCTCTCTCTCTCGCTCTCTCTTCCTCCCTTCCCCTCTCTGTCTCGTTCCTCATATCCAGGGACGACTGAGCCGATGCACGTAACATGCAGAATCATTGTGCGCTTCGCCTCCCGGTGTATTGTCATTCGAAACAATGATTTCATAAAAATACATGATGGGGGTGGAATGGCGGAAGGAGGGGTGCGCGTATTGCGAATACGCTTTCGATGCGTTGTATATATATATATATATATATATATATATATATATATATATATATATATATATATATATATATATATATATATATATATATATATATATATATATATATACTCACATATCGAAGCAAACGATGCTTCAGGGTATTTTTTCCTGTGAGCTTTACGGAATGACGCCGATGCGTTGCGACTGCACGCGATTGGAAACGAGGCCTGAATGCCCAAGTAAAAAATGCACAGAAATGACGATCGAGCAGCCAGTTATCCGCGAAAAGAGGAAAAAGTTATGTATATGCGTGGTGAGAGTGTGCGAGAGAGAGAGAGAGGAAGAAAAAAGTACAAAATATTCATATGTGGATATATACGCGCGTCCATCGTCATTTCTGCTCTTTTTTATCCCTTTTTCCTCCACTCTTTCACCATCGCGCTGTTTTTACGCACGCATAAGCTGACTGCCTTTTTCAACGTTTTCGTCTTTTCACTTCTTGTTTTTCTTTCCTTTCTATCTCCGTTTCTTTTTGTTTGCGGCCGTTCGCATTTTTCCGTTTTTTTTAACCGCTATTATTTTCTCTTTTTTGCGATCTTTTATTACGGTTGGCGAGCGAACAGGACAATTGTTATCTAGAAAAGTATACTAATGGCAACGAGAGGTATGGATGCGGGCAGGATGAAGGCGTGGAAAAGAAGCGCCTTTACGTGGACGGAGCGGATTCGCGCGCGGACGAATGGAGGATCTGGATAATCAGATTTGCGAGGATTGAATACATTTGTATAGACAATTTAATATCGAGTCGCGAAACGTATTTCTATATGTGCATCGTATTCGTAGAATTCTCTAACACACACACACACACATTTATGTACACGGATATGAATACATTCAATATAAATTATATATGTAAATGTGTGTATGTATGCGTACGCATATGTATATATAAAGACGTTTTATGTTAAGCATATAGAATTATTATCGGTTACGATGCGGAATAAAATTGAATTGTATATATATATATATATATATATATTCGCACACTATGATTATTGCCTCATTCGCGCAATCTATAGTAGCAATTTATTTTCTTGGCTTCGGAATAATAGTTTCAGCCTGTATACAGGGTGACAATTACAAGCTGGCCATGTATTTTTTGAGGGTCCGACACGGCGACTTCGCGACGGAGAAAAATATGACATTTAATGGTTTTTCAAGTCCTGTTCGAAAAAAATACAACGTCTTTTTCTTCATTCAGCACCTCAAGCCGCATAAAAAGCATTAGAGGGTCAAAGTTGTACAAGGTCATTTAAGGTCAGTATCGATTATACAAATATAAACATCACGGATCACTACCAAATATTTGGTAGTGATCTGAGATATTTAGATTTGTATAAAATTTTAATATGTGTCTTTGAATGACCTTAAACGACTTTGGCCCCCTAATGTTTTTTATGCGGCTTGAGGTGCTCCACAAGATGGTTGAAAAAAAACTTACCATTCCACTTGAAAAAGTGGAGGTGACCTTTACTGTGCGTCAGCCCCTCTACCGGAATAAAAAAAAATGGTTGCATTTGATAGCCCTCTTCACACCGTACAACTTTTGTCTGGAACATTTTTTCGTGACGTCGATAATTACCGAGTTATTTCGGGTGATAGAGATAAGAGGGACACCCTGTATATATATATATATATATATATATATATATATATATATATATATATATATATATATATATATATATATATATATATATATATATACGCATATACGCATATACGCATATATATATATATATATATATATACGCATATATATATATGCGTATATATATATATATATATATATATACGCATAAAAGAAACGCATATATTATACACAGAGGTACATATTGAAAGTCTGTAAAAAAATCACAGAAAAACAACAAAAACATGAGCGCCAGTATATGATGACATTTTTTTCGCAACGTTTGGCCGTGGATACTTCAGATTAAGGCCGGAGGCTGAATTAGAAGGTCCAAAAAAGCGTTTTTCCGGGAATTTTTTTAGAAGGGAAAAAACAAGTGAGCCAAGTAAACGTTGAGGTATCTTTTCAAGTGTATTTGAAATGTATTAAAAAAATTCGACATGAAATAATAAATGACTCCAGATTTATCAGCCTATTTCATGTACGTCTTGCCACTGCAGTCCCAAATCGGCGGGAAAGATGCAGCTCGTGATTCTTGACTAAAACAAAAAAAAACCAATAAAATGTTCAATTGTCATATATTTTTCTTCTGGGTGAATTAAGAAAAAGCTGAAAAAATCGTGAATTTATAACTTTTCTCAGGTTTGAAAAAAGGAATGTGTTAAGGGGCTATACCAGTGTGAACGCGGAAAATTTGGGTGATTTTCGGGAATTTTTTGGAAGAAAAGTACTCAATTAAATGTTCCGGAAAATTAAGAATATATTTGGCTATATTTGACCTATATTACCAAATTTTTCCATAGAAAAACATTGAGATCCAAGCGACTTATGCGCTGCCTTCGGAGGCGCCAAAAAAAAGTTCCCCCACTGCTGACATGATTCCGGCCGATTGAGTAGCTGAAACCGAAAAAGGAAAAAATGTCGTTAAACTGGAAGGTATTTCCTGTACAATGTATATATATATATATATATATATATATATATATATATATATATATATATATATTTCCGATCAAAATGTTTGAATCACTAGAAAATTACATTAGAATAAATCATTCATCTTATAGAGGTGTTCTATAGTGTCTTCGTAAAATAAAAAATAAAATTAATTATATTATTCTAATATAATTTTGAAAGTATCCAAAGTGATCGAAAACTTTGTACCAGTACTGTATGTATGTGTGCGTCGACACGTGCATTCACATAAATATCTATCAAAACGCACGCGCGCCTGTGCCACGTGGGTCGGAAAATACGATTCAGCGAAAAGTGAATACAAATTGTTGATCGTTTACTTGTCATTAAATAAATGCGAATTAGATGTAAGATAAGCCGCTTGTGTGTGTGTGTGTGCACGTGTTTTCTCATGTAATCGGACGAACGTCACGCGTTTCGCGGAAGATCCGACGAGTACGACGAGTCGTTCATTTAAATAATCTCTCGTTGAAACACAATAATATTCTCACTCTTCGCAAATCAATAATGGGAGAAAAGTGTGGCAATCTCGTGTTTAATTCAGTACCGGAATTTCGAGTAGGCGGCGACGAAAAAGTTCAGTGGCAATCAAACTATTCTGTTTTCCGATGAAGTGGTCCTTTCTTTCGTCCTTTGACGATGCGCGGCGAGATTTTTTGTTTTATAATTCGTTTGCGAATCTTCAATTGAAAGATATCGTCGGCTCTTTCGTGAAATCATGACGAAGCCGACGGCGTGACATGAAACGCTCTGAAGGGTTTATGTAGGACGGCGAGGGGCGGGAGGGGGTAGGGGGTGAGGTCCCTGGACTAGGGGCGTTTTTCGGCGTTGGCTGGAGACCCACCACCATCGACGGGGTGAGCAACAGGTTATAGTTTTTGGCATGCGCACCTCTCTTTCTCTCTCTCTCTCTTTCTCTTCGGTTTTACTATCCCGGGGACCTCTTATTCGGCACTCTTCGCACTCGCGTGATCCTTTGACTCTGTTCGCAGTTACCTAATTTCTGTACAAAGGATTTTCTCCCGCAAGTCGCTCTTTGCCTCGGTCTTCTCATCCCTCAATAGGCATTTAAGTGTGTGTGTGTGTGTGTGTATGTACACATATAAACCCACATCCACATTGAAAGCGTGTGTTGGCTAAAGCCAGGCTGGACCATTGAGGGTCCGACCGGAATATGTCGCGAATGGAAAATGAGAGGGACGCGACGAAGGGTTAGGGAGAAAGAGACGAGAGAGGGATATTTTAATGTCAGACTAAACCCTCAGCCGCGAACGAGCTAGCGGGATTAACGACGTAATTCTCAAGTATGTCTTTACACTAAAGTCTATGAAGGCTTCATCTTTTCATTCAGCGATTGGATAAATCTATCTCTCTCTCTCTCTCTCTCTCTCTCTCTCTCTCTCTCTCTCTCTCTCTCTCTCTCTCTCTCTCTCTCTCTCTCTCTCCAACTCAATTGGTTTTTTTTCTTATCTTACTGGTAGAACTCAGGCAGTTATAGACAATTCTAGAGAGTGTTCCCAGTGGCTTGCTACGTCGACGGGTGTACCCCAAGGTTCGGTCCTGGGTCCCTTATTGTTTTCTCTATTTATCAATGACATCAGCGCGGGCCTACGATTTGCAGAGCATATGATTTTTGCCGATGAGCTACAGATATATCTAAGTTTTTATCCATGGGAAATTGATGACGCCATTGCCAACGTCACTCATGATGTTGACGCGATTGCAACTTATGCGCTCAACAATGGTCTTAAGCTGAACACCGGAAAATCTAAAGTAATTTTATTGGGTAGTGGCGCCTACATCAATCGAATAAATGTAAACAATCTAGCACCCATCAAGGTCCACGGGGAAACTCTCCCGTATATAGACGAAGTACGCAATCTAGGGGTAACAATGTCCTCGAACTTGTCTTGGAATAAACACATAGTTGCTATCTCAAAAAAGTTAACCTTTCACTATACAGATTAAGATGTCATGGGAGTGCGCTGTCGCAAGAATTGAAAACGATGCTCGTGGTTTCACTTATCTTTCCGATATTAGACTATTGCTGCCAGGTATATAGTGACCCCACCACCAAGCGAAACACGAAACTAGAGAAACTGATAAATTGCCGCATTCGCTTTGTTTTTAATCTGCGCCGAGATGTTCATATCACGCCTTATCGAAGGAGACTTGGATGGCTTACTGTCAAATCCTGACGACTTTATTTCGTTGGCGCAACAGTGTACGACATTTATCACAATAATGCACCACCCTACCCGATGTAGAGGTTGCCATGAGTTGCCCAATGTTACGATCAGGCCAATATTGGGACCATCGTGTAAGCCAACAAAAGAGAAATAATATTGGCCCATCACTGTTCCGCTCTAAACTCAAAACTGGCACAATATCGGCCCATCCCTAAAGCCTGTCCTGGCCCATCTGTTAAAACCAATAAACAGCCGTGATAGTTCATCGAAATTTACCAATTTTAAAACTGGCAATGCTAAAATACTGGAAATTACATTTAATTAATCTAAGCCCTTTATTGGCTAAGTGGGTCAGACCATACCTGCTTTTATTTTCTTTAAGCCTTGGGTTATTCATTATCTGTATATTGTGCCAGAATAGGCGAATAACTGGCACTTCATATATTAATCGTCTATATTTTGTAGTTCAGTTTTTGTAATCGAGTTTCGGCCTATTATTGGCATTTGTAAATAACCAACATAAGTAAGTAAAATATGCCAATTTTGAAACCTGACATATACGCAAATCACAATTTATTTCAAGGTTATTCCATGAAATAAGTATCCATAAGGACCAATCTCGGGCCAATCTTGGCCCGATATAGGTTGAATATTTATCACGCACCCAAACAAACCCAAACAAATTCACGGCCCAATATTCTAGATAGACTAACTTCTAGATAGACCAACTGTGAAGGCCCATAATAGAGCCAGTGGTCAATTTCTACATAGGACCTTTAAGAGGGCCCACATAGGGCCAAGTGCAATCACCAACTTTGGCGCTACAATGAATTAAATCATTGGCCCAATAATTGTTGGCTCTGTTGGCCGATATCGGGCCGTTCTTATCATTTCTACAAAGGCACCTCATTGGTAAATACTCACGGCCCAATATTCTAGAAAGGCTAACTGTGAAGGCCCGTCCCAGGCCCAACGGTCAATCTCTACATGGGACATTCTAGAATTATTTCAACGAGCACGTCCTCTGGAACGTTCAACGATACGACCAACTCCTATAATGTTCCACATTCCGATGCACCCAACATCCACCTTCCAAAACTCATTTGTGCTATCTGCTATGTATTTTTGGCACTCTTTACCGGCCGCGATCACCTCTGCACGGTCACTCACAATTTTCAAACAGCGACTCTTTGCTCACCTGTTCTCCCTAGAAGGATAATCATTTCTGAGCGGACACATACTTGAGATTAATTTTACATTATATTTCTGATTTACCGCAAACTTCTGTTTTCACCGCTGTTAGTACTATTATTACCTTATCTTATTACTTTATTGTTGTTGTTATTGTTTGACAAGATAACTAGATATTATTATTATATTATATTATAATTCATTATGATTATTATTATATATGTTTTCTATGTTTATGTATTCATCATCTGTTGCCTCAAGGTGTTACCAGGGCATAATAAAATCAATCAATCAATCAATCTCTGTCTCTCTCTCTCTCCTCTCTTCTCTCTCTCTCGTGACTTGAAAGTGCACAAATTACGCAAAGGAATCTACGGATCTGTGTAAACAACCAAAATTCACAATTAAAAATTCGGAGAACGCCAATCTGTTTGTGTGTGTTTTTTGTTTCGTTTTTTTTTCCACTGCAAATGATGGCATTTGGTCGAATGAGCGTAGCGTAAAAAAGGGTATTAAAAAAAAAGGAATAAAACAATATTGCCGTCATTTTAATCCTGTGCGCGTGTATGAATTTCTGTTTCATTGGCTTCGCGATGAAAGATAACGAGACTCGATGCGAAAAGCGAAACATGTGGTATTTCAACGAAAAAAAATAAAAAAAACATATTTATGATGGATGGAAAAATGGCTCAGGTGGAATATACCGGTTGACCATTCTTTTTCTCTTCGTTTTTTAATCATACAGGGAATTGTCGGTATTTCAATAATAAAATTGCGGACTGCATCCAAGGGAAAAAAATCATTTGAATTAGTATTCACCCACCCACACGTTCACATACGTAGGCCTAGGCATCGGTGCAGCAAACCCTCTACTTTTTTTTTTCTTGTTTGTGTACCGTAACGGTAACTCGTTCTCGTCGGTGTAGGGCCGCGAATGCACACACACAGACATCTACATTCAGGGACAGACACCAAATTTTCCAAACCGTATCGGTCACAACCACATACGCGTTCTTGTACCGAACCGACAGTACCGTAAAACGGGGCTACTTTGAACAGGTTTTGGAAGTTTTGTGTGGGTAACTTGTTTTTAACATCCCAGATACCAACTTTGCTCCAATAGAACAGTGTGCCCTTTGGCTATCAAATGTATCAGAAAGTCAAGCTCCACCACCCTATCACAATTTGATGTATACATTTTTTAATATGTCGAAGTAGCTCCGATTGTGGGGTTTGAACAGGGCATTGAAATGCAACTTATGTCAAAGATTAAGGGTTACTTTGGAATCATTTTGAAAAAAATGTAATATTTTATGCATTATACATGGCATTAATGAAAAACAACGATTTTTTATAACCAAATTGTCATCGTTATCAAGGCAGCGAAAGTAGAAAAATGTTCGTCCAATCGACTTGAAATTTTAACTGTAGCTTCTTAGATTGCTTTAACAGCCAAATACGAGCGCTTTTTTCGATGAATCGAAAAGTGTAAAAAATATATCACTTTTTTCAAACTCGTCCGAATTTTTCTCTCAATTAATTTTTAATTTCCCTCGCACTTGACTACTAAAAATAACACAATTAACGAACATATTTACTCTTTATACGGCGATTAAATTTACGACAGTTCTGCTCCGTGCCGCGGAGAAGGTTGGCTGAATAACCGTAGTGCCATAGTGACTCGTGCGCCGCCATTTTGTATACTTTTGGCAAATAAATTTTTTTTACGTACTTTAATATTTACCTTATAAAATCTAAAAGCTCTTTTGACCATGTATTTTATTCCTTTCTTTAAAAAAATCCAATGAAAACGGTAGAAAATGGGCAGTTACAGTGGTGCCCTCCCTTAAGGAAACATTTTACATGAAAATATCAAATATCTAGGGTGCTATTATAGGCACTTAATGAGTCTTATAATTGTCATTGAGATCAAAATCAACTTGAGCAACAAATTGTTGTTCAATATATATATATATATATATATATATATATATATATATATATATATGTGTATATATATATATATATGTATGTGTATATATATATATATATATATATATATATACACAGATATATATCCGGTGTGCCATTTTAATCTTATACCTGATTTATCGCAAAAAATACTGCTCCGATCAAGCATTGAGTATAACAAAACTTGCAGGATTCAAAGGGTGACGTTAAAAAATAAACTTCTTTGGTGCAAAATTCAAACCGGCATGTTAAGATACATGTTTTTTTAAACGGGATAATTAATTGTTTCACCGAAAAGTTTGTCAGGCCAAAAGTAAGATCTTTGGTAAGAAAAGTTTTCTGATAACGTTCATAATTTTTAGGTTCGAATACCATTTTATCCTATTTTGGGGCTATCTAGAATGTACCCCGAGAAGATCAAATCTTTAACATCCCTAGTGTAAGTGTTCGTGTGAGTTTGTTTGAGTTTGTTTGGTAACGGAAGCGATGAGCCATAGATACCTAATCCTTGTTTGGGTTTGTTTGGGGTATCGAACAAACCCAAACAAACTCACACCCACATACTCACGCACACTTACACTAGGGATGTTGAAGACTTTACCTCCTCGCGGTACATTCTGGATAGCGCTAAAATAGTAAAAAGTGGTAATCTAACCTAAAAATGATGAACGTTATCAAAAAGTTTTCCTATAAAAGTTGATAGTTTTAGCCTCGCAAATTTTTTGGTGAACAAAATTCATGATCCCATTGTAAAAAAGCATGTCGGCCATCGTAACATCTTTTTAACGTTTGAACCCTAAAAGTTTTATTATACTCAATACTTGATCGTAGTAGGATTTTTCGAGATAAATCGAGTGTAAGATTAAAATGGAACACCCGCAATATATATTTATAGGGAAACGTTTATTTCGAGGGCATTCGCGGTCGAGGGCCATCCTCATACTATCTGATTATCCCTATAGTCATAATTGTGAGTGATTGACGTTGAAGTTTGCATCGTTGAGACGCAACGAGTATTACATTTTTTTCTTTAATTTTCCCATATTTTTCTGGCAGATATGAACTACGCTTGGGACGTCAAGAATTGTTAGAATTCTTATTCAGAGATCTACGACCTAAATCTGCAATATATGATTTTGGATAAAAATGGAAGTAATAAATTAAAAAGAATTTTCGTTGCGTTCCAACGATGCAAACGTCAACCCCATAAATCACATTTGAATAAATGTACATATATTTATATAAAGATTTTTTTTAAAGATAACAAAAGAAAATATTAGTAGTCGGCCATTTTGTACATCGAAAAAAAATATATATATTTTCTCACATCTTGATATTCATAGTTAATAGATGTGTAATTAATTTTATGAGTGAATCACGTTTCATACGAAAAAAATTGTTAAATTCGTACATGATTTTATACCCGTTACTGTGGCCTAAGGCCTCAAGGAAAGTACTCAAAACAGCCATGTTCTGATAGCCAACATTGCATACCTACAACAGGTTCAAAATATTCTTCTCCTGTGTGTATATATAAATGCACATAAATATACATGTACACCTACACACGCGGCGTTGGCGAGGTACTGCTCGCCCCTCGCATACGTCGTACTCTCCTAAAACATATATCGACGGGCATAAATCACTCATAAATGCAAACTCGAGATTACGCGACTCTATATACGCGCGGACGATTTATGAAGTTACACAAAATAAAGAGAAAAGTAACAGTTGCCATATTGCAGTGTCGCTTCTCGACCTCATTCTGCTGCCTCATAACGTTGCTAGAATAATCGAAATATTTTAGACTTATAAAAAAAACATGAACACGTGACGGAGTTCTGGTGAGGTGAAGTCGAAACGTCACACTAACGCAGCAATAACAAGAAAAAGAACAAATTCGCTCAAACTTTCATGCAAACTTTACAACCTATTCACATTTGACTCGGATAAAGTTGACGTATTTTTATTCGGCACGTTTGGCAATGGAAAATCATAATCAGAGAAAGAGAGCGAGCGAGAGAGAGAGAGAGAGAGAGAGAGAGAGAGAGAGAGAGAGAGAGAGAGAGAGAGCAAAGTCTTCGAGAATTACGAGTTTAATGCCAATTAAAAAAAAAGTTATTTGTCACTTTACGGTTCTCGGGGCCCACCCTTGCTGCGACAAAAGTGCAATTATTTCTTTCTCCGATATGTGAAGTAGGGCCGCTTCTGTAAAAAAATTGCAAGAGTGAACGAGGAAACACAATATGTTGTTGTAAAATCGGGGCGAGAGAGACGATGCAAATTCACAGGAAGTTTTGAATTCGCATTATATATATATATATACATACATTTGTTTTCATTTCGTGAATTTCAACGTACACTCATGCGGGTTTTCACGTATTGCCCTTCCCAATTGAATCTTTTCCCATCACTCCCTACCCGCACTTCGCTAATCTAACCTAGCTTCCGTTTCGTCCACGATCAGTTTAAGCTACACTGTACACTCAGAGAAACGTTTGGTACCGTAAAAAAAAAAATTGTTTGAATCAACCAAATCCTGCAGTTGCGGGTGGCGAATCATATGAACGATTCAATTGACTGCGAGATTTGGTTGAATTACAAATATATATTTATTTCCGGCAACCAAACTTCTTCTTGATCCAAAAACGCACAGAGTACTTTCAATTATAATTCCGGTGTCCTGAAACCAAACTTTATTTGAACATACTGAACGGTTGGGTCGGTAATCTCTCCCTTAAAGGCTTTTTTAAAATATACAGTTCAACGAAAAACATATACAGTAGAATTGAACATGTGTGCATTTAATGAATTGCAGAGCATATTTCTGTCAATACATAATATTTTTGATAAAAGTTCATGTATAGTCCGTACCACTGAAGATATATTTTAAAAGAAAACCCCCCAACACTGCTATAGTCGATCCAACTATGTGTTGGTTTGCCCTGAATGACGGAGTAGGTTCTGACAACTGATATAACATAGTTGAAGCTGCATACAGTAAGTTCAATCAAAATTGGTTTTACACCAATCGAATAAATGGCAGATAGAGCATCAGCTTAATTTGAACCAAATAAACATCGAGTCACTCTAATAAAATTTCGATGTGAGCATATGCAACCTATACATTGAATTGGTAGAAAATCAATTGAACATAAATCATCGAAGAAAGTATTCTCCCTACGATGAATTAAGTATACAAATGGAAGACGAAGACAATAAGGTAAATAGATCCGCTACATTATGAGACAAGATGATTAGTAATTTTTCAATAATGCATGTTTATTAAAGTACATATTAAAAATACTGCGATGATACAGAAACAACTTTTATTGATTAATCTACGTCGATGTACGACTGTACGGTGTCAATTGTAAGATCATTTACGAAGCGCTCTGAGAAAATTACATAGTTCAACTAAAAAGCAATCTGCGTGTCGAAAAAAAAAAACAAAAGAGAAATCAATAAAAATTATGTGTACAGATAAATAATATTTTTATCTGATGTATCGAGAATTTATCTGCAGGCCACACAACAGAAACCATCAGATTTTGTGTGTTCTCGAAGTGGAATTGGCGCAAACAAGTCTTTTTGCTTTACGCAACGCCAGGTCTCAGACTACAGCGTGGTTGCGACGAACTATTAGCGGCTTAAACCGAGTGTCCACGTGGTTGGATTTACCGAATTTAATCGATATCTGAAACTACGGGAGAACAATGGCTTGTGCCCGCAAAAAAATCTCAATCACGATTCCCTTAGCAAACCTTCAATACTTATGCACTTGGTGAACACGCAACGTTAAATGAAACTCACCGGCTTCCACTAAATTTACTATCAACACCCGAGAGACGCCGTACAATGTCTTTCTCGAAGGATAGTACGCAGCGTGACAACAATGGCGGACAAAAAGAAATTACGATCGTACACTTCCCTCGAAATGTAGAAACAAGCGGTTGAAGTCCCTAATCTATCAAGATGTCTTCTACTTCGCACATTTTCATGTTTTCGATGTAAATCATCACACAAAACTTATCACAATGAATATTGTAGTTTTCTACACGCTCACAGAGGAGATGCACGTCAACAGCCAGAAAAGAAGACGCGAACAGCCGGGAGTCGAAAGGGCGATCGTAGCGCTGTTCGTGCATGCATCTGAAACTACACTGATTCGCGATTTCCACTACCTAGTTAACCAAGCGTACCATTAGTACAGCATACCGCAAATGTGGAGTACGCCGTGCCCTACAGTACCGGCAATGTACGGGTACTGTAATGTACGGGTACGGGATAGCAGCGTAGTCGTACCTCCACGGTATCGCTACCGTGGAGTTACACTGTACTGCAGTGCACGGTGGCTCCACGGCGGCGATACTGTACCGGTACCGTACTAGTAAATTGGCGGTACAGCGTACCGTACGGCGTACCGGTAATGTACCAGTACCGTACGCACGTATGAGGTGGCAACAGTACCGGTACCGCGCACTCCACATGAGCGGTACATTTGCGGTACGTGGTTAGCTGGGTAACTAATCGCTCACAGCGATCGAACAGAACGCGCCCGTGGTCGTATTTGCCAAATAAAGTCGTTATCTAGAAATCGTGACGGGAAAAAAGTGATCGATTGCATCAAGAACTCAAGTAGCAATAGCAATCAATAGCTGAAAAATATGTACATCGTAGAAAAAAGAAAACACGGTAACGTAACAAACGAAGTAACTTTAATTAAATCATTTGTTTCAATTAACTTATTCAATTGTAGAACCAACCATCATTCGCTTTATGCGTAATAATTAATTCAGTTAGAAAATGTACTTTATTGGACAATATAATGACCAAATATAAAGTTCAAATAACACGCGGATTACTTGTATGAACTCCGATGTAGTTAATCCAACCTATCATATGGCCAGGGAGATATTGCTATTTTGACATGATAATATGGTTGTTTCAACTAAACTGGCTTTGTCACTTGAATCGAATAGTATTTCAAGCGAGTAAAATTAGGTTGCTTCAAGCAAAATTGTTTCAACTAAATATACATAGTTGGTATCACCAAACGTTTTTCTGAGTGTACCGCATTTACTGATACTCCGAGTATCGGCGATGCACAACGTTGCTTTAGGGAGAAAGTTCCTTTAGGCGAAAAAAACATTGCTAATTTTCATAATTTTTTTTTAATGGAAATATTTCTTCACCATTTTGGAGACTTAGGGTATGGATCATTACTACTCTTGGCTGTTACGTGGCATTTCATTTTCATTAATCCTTAAAAATGGTGGTGGGTTTGATCTGAAAAAAAAAACGAAGATTTTTCTTTCGTTAACACTCATACGCGGAATAGGAACCAAGAAAAAGTGGGAAATGTTGAAAATCGATGAAATGGTACGCTTCGAAACAAATAGAGTGATTTTTCTGAAAAAATGGCTACCTTTTGCAATAAAAAAATATTTGAAAAAAAATGTAGGATCATGTTTTAGATAATAAGATAGAAAGAATTATACCAAATTTCATCAGAATCGGCCGATCAGTTTTTTACCTATTCGTCACGCTAGTTTTTAAAATGCAGTTTACAAGAGCGTGCCATACCCCCGTCATTTTTTAATATTCATAAGAAAAAATACCATGTCACAACCAAAAGCATTAATAAAACATACCCTAAGTCTCGAAAATGGAGAACTTCTTTAAAAAGAAAACATGAAAACCAGCAGATTTTTTCCTCGCCTAACAAATGTAGCTTTACCCTCAACTCGAAGTACCGCTGGAGCCGTACATCAACCGCGCCTCTAGCAGTGTCGGTGGCATATATACAGGGTGTCCCTCTTATCTCTGCTACCCGAAATAACTCGGTAATTATCGACGTCAGAAAAAAATATTCCAGACAAAAGTTGTACGGTGTGAGAAGGGCCATCAACTGCGACCAATTTTTTTTATTTCGGTGGAGCTGCTGACTCCCAGTGAAGGTCACCTGCACTTTTTCAAATGGAATGGTAGATTTTTTTTTCAATTATCTTGTGGAGCACCTCAGGCCACATAAAAAACATTCGAGGGTCAAAGTCGTTCAAGGTCATTCAAGGTCACGTATTTAGATTTGTATCATCGATACTGACCTTGAATGACCTTGGCCGATTTTGACCCCCTAATGTTTTTTATGCGGCTTGGAGTGCTCCAGAAGGTGGTTGAAAAAAAATTCACCATTCCATTGAAAAAAGTGGAGGTGACCTTCACTGTGCGGCAGCACATATGACGTTAAATTTTGAATTTTTGGAATGCGACGACATTTATTCTTTATTTTTTATTTCTTCATTTTTATCACTATCCAATGGTTGTTTTGCAAATTGAGCCCGTAAATTTCTAACGAGAATACGTGGAAACGATTGAGCGATTTTCACAACCGAAATCGGCCAAGAAAAATTGGAGTAATTAAAAATAATTAATTTTCGTTGCATTCCAAACGATGCGAACTGCCACGTCATGGAGAAATTGGAAAGACGTGTTATCGTTTGTTGGCCAATATTTTCGACGTTTACACATCGTTGATGCCGCAACTTTGCCATAGCTTGCAATTAGATTGAATTATTTATTCGCTTCTCTTTCCTTCGTAAACTCGGACTCCGTAATTTTGTCTCTCGCACGTGCGTGGAATGGAAATTGTGATCCTCGTCGCAAAGGTGCTCAGCTCCGAGCTTACTCAAAGTTTCAAAGTACAGAGGAAGAGAAAAGTCAGAAAGAAGAAACGAAGTTTTTATACGTATGAAAGGAAGCAAAAAGTACGAGATAAAATAACACCGCGGCAGAGTCTTTAAAGTTTCTGATATAGAAATGGCGGAAGTCTCTTGCGGGGTGAGAAACACAATGCAACACACACGCACACACATGGGATCCGAATAAAGCGTTTTTGGCAAGACTTCCAGGCTAAATGCTCGTTTGGCCCGGTTATTTCCGGATTTTTTTTCCTCCATTATCAGTATTATTACTGCCATTATTATTATTTTTATTATTATCGCTATTAATATACCGTTGGCTGGTATTACAGCATGTATGCAGGGGAACAAAGAGGGCGTTCTTTATCAAAAGCGAAATAAATAAGG
Source organism: Ophion ellenae (assembly GCA_963210295.1). NCBI lineage: Eukaryota > Metazoa > Arthropoda > Insecta > Hymenoptera > Ichneumonidae > Ophion > Ophion ellenae. The sequence continues at coordinate 19,851,176 of OY723395.1, forward strand.
GATGCGAATGCACGGCTGTCGAGCGGGGAGAGCCTTTCTCTCTCTCTCCGGCTCTCTCGTGCCGAGGGCGAGAACGGCGCGAAAAAAAATATTTACGATCCGCGAGTCTGGGAAGACAAAGAAAGGGCCCGAAAAGTGAGAATGCGCGTGCAAACGTTGATGCGCGAAAAAAAAAATATATATATAAATAAACACGTGCATCGGTGAGAGTGCAAAAAACAAAGCGAAAAAGGAGAAGAAAAATATGGTAAAAAGCGCGTAAAAACAGAAGGCGACGAGGGGAGGGCCTCGGAGCGACGGTCGGATTCGGATGATTCTTCTCATTTTTTCGGTTTCCTTTCTTTTTTTTTTCTCGTTACACTTCTGTGTTATTTGCTTTATGGAACGCCTGTTACAGATAAATATAATAGGCATTCATCGTCTCGTATTGTCCCACAGACGAAAGCGCCGCAGCACTCGGCGAGGCTAAGCCTTTTACATTTTTTTTTCATCCCCCTTCCACCCCAGTGATCCTCTCGGTCTGCCCCTCTCTCCCCCTAGCTCCCTCACTCCCCCCATCCATCGTCGCAATTCTGGAGGTTTTTTTGTCCCATCATATGCAAGAACGCCACGAGGGCGAGCAGAAAAACCACCGCGTCGGAACATATCCACCCCCCCCCCCCCTCTCCGCTGCTCAGCACACACGCGCATGAACGCGACGTCATCACTTGTTTCTCTCTCCCCCTCCGCATCTCTCTCTCTTTCTCTGGCTCTCTTTACTTCACATTTTTTGGAATTTTTCCAGTCGCGCCCAGCATTGTTCCACGGTTTGTCATTGTTGAACCACCACGGGAAGAGAGAGAGAGAGAGAGAGAGAGAGAGAGAGAGAGAGAGAGAGAGAGAGAGAGTCGCGAATACGAAAGGTGAGGGATGGTGGAACGTACCCGCTCGAACGCCGAGAGGGCCAAAGTATGAAAAAACAAAGATGTGAAACATCACTGAAAAAAAGGGAGAAGAAAATTGGAAAAACGGCTGGTTTGCTTTGAAAAAGTGACAAAATCGTTCGGCGCGTTCCACGTGCCTCCTCCAGACTTTCTTCCGTGGAGAGTCGAAATTTTCATCCTATTTTTCCCCTCCAGATCCTCACAGTGGTAGGAGATAAAGACAGTCAAGTAGCTTCGTATTCAATATAAAATGAGCTCCTACTTAACGCCTAGAACGGGAACGAATATCCCTTTTCTCCACTTGCAGGCGCTAAGGAGGACGTCGATTGGCACACGTATACACGCACACGCATACACTCTTTACGCATATAGAGATACATATGCCTGAATACGCGCATATGTAGACACACGTATATAGCCGCACACATACATGCCTGAGCATACACCAACACACGTATACTAGTACCTATACGTATGCATGCGTGCCTGCTATAGGGATCCGCGCATACATGCATACGTGAGGGCAATTCCTATAAAAAATATTGTAACTGTTTGCCCAAGATCCATTTCTTCCACTTTGGAGAGTTGCTGGAGCTGCAGGGGCAAGTTTCAAGCGAATGCGAAAGGTTCGCTGGGTGGAGATAATGGAAAGGCCATTGGAAAAGTAGGCCTCTACGGCGAACGCGCGGTCCTACCTAATCCAACGCATGACGGTTACTGAAAACTATCAGACCCGCTCTTTCGAATGCGACCATCCCCACCCTCGTTTCGTCGAAACAGCCAAATCCGCGATAGGTCCAAACGCAATCAAAAGAGGAGCTGCAACGACTTCAGCCAGATTAGGTAGGAGTATAAGGGCCTATGCAGGAGGTAAGCAGCAAAAGGAAGAGCATGTGGCGGCACATAGTAGGACTTCTAGCAGTAAACAGACTCAAGTGAGGCTGACATAGGATCAAAGGCTTTTAAAATCGGCTGAAAATGTTGACTCGGGTTAATCTCGCATGTGAAACAAAATTAGGGATGCAGCGATACCGATACGACACCGATATATCGGCCAGATTGGCGCGCGAAAGATTGTCGAAAGATATCTATCCTATCAATGGACCTCGGTTGCTTCAGTGCTATTTTTTTTAACTGCGGGTCTCATTCAAAATGCTTTGCACAACCGATTGCCAGCAAATAACCTCAATGAGCTCTGCTTTCTTGACAAAAACCTCCCTGAGGTCAAGTTCGATTATTGACTAGCTACGTCACAGCTAAAAGCTACTTACGTTAAAACCCTGTAGACACCTGTCGTTTAGAGTTCAGTTCAATTTCAAGTTTAGATTACTTCGAGCACTAAACTTCAAATTAATAATAAATAAAAGAGTATAATTATATTTCTGTTTGATTTTGACACTCCTTTTGCTCCTGGAAGGTAGGTGAATCATTTTTCACATTTTCATCTTCTTACTGAAGTATCTTTTTAATGTTTACGTCATTGGTTAGTGTACAAAAAGAACAATTGTTATTATATAAAGTTTTCTTGTAAATTGTATCGGTATCGGTATCGTATCGGCTAAAATAAGTATCGTTACATCCCTAAACAAAACGAACTATCTGAAGTATACGCATCGATTTCGTACGAGGTCTTTTCGATACTGTTTGGAGACACCCACGGAAATTTACGTCGCTGCATAATTTGCTACAATTTTGCAACTCCAGCTTTTTCGTCAACGGTATTAATTTCATCGAGGGCGCGTTTCATTGAAGGAGGGAAAAAAAGGGACGAGAAAGTGAGCAAACACGAGATCGCAGACACCATCGCGACGCGCGGAAAAGAAGACTCACACATGTGTGTATGTGCGTAGGAATGAAAAGAAACCTGATGACTGTGGAATGACTGCGGGCGTTATTGATTCTCGTGGTATCGTTTTACGGAAAACGAGGGAAAGAGAGAGACAGACAGGGGTTAGGGGGGGGGGGGGTGAAAAGAAGGTTCGTGTCGTCTCGCTTCCTCTCCGCGACCTTCTGCCCTGGTGTGTGTCTGTGTGCACTAGAGTTGTACGACTTCCTCGCGATTTCCTATTTATTATATCTCCCGTGCATCGTATCACTCTTCAAATGGGTCTATGCATAATTCCGTCGCGAAATTCCGACAGATGTCGTATCGGGTATATCAACCACGTGAAATTTCGTATAGGGTAAATCCAGGGTAGTTGGCCACAGTTTTTTTAAGGAGCCGTCAAAATAAGAGTACAGACGTTTCTTAACTTATCTGTATTTGGAATTAAACTCTGAACATTAAACTTTAAGGTAATTTACGAAATTAAAATAAACTCCTATCAGATGAACCTTAAAATTACTATTTTTTAAAATCCCGAGTGGCTATCCCTCCCGGAGTATCCTGGTGTGATGGCCATAGGAGTAGAGGTGAGGTGGCGAGTTACCCAGTATTATGCTCTCGGTTTTCACTTTGCTTTTATGTTTTGATTCTTATTTTTCTTTCTTTTGGCCATATCTAGAACACATATAATCGAAATCAGTATAATTTTTGTGTACCCAAAGTTGGCACACTATCCACTGAAGCCAGTCTTCGATGGCACGAGTTTCATAATAATTTTCTCCGCAACGTTTTGTAATCATTGTTCTTATATCGTCTTTCTAAGGTCTTCCCAGGTATTTCGCAGGTCCTATCGGCCGCACGAGTCAACAGTTCATCATTTTTGACAGCACCAATAGCTGCTTTTAATGATTCTTGAGTCCAGTTCGCTCGTAGAGCGATTGCTTTTCTCTTGAAATACAAAGTAACAGCACCAATAGCTGCTTTTAATGATTCTTGAGTCCAGTTCGCTAGTAGAGCGATTGCTTTTCTCTTGTACTTATTAGGTATCTGAAACAGATGTAGAAATAACGAATTACTTGAACACATTACAACTACTATGGCCGTCATACACCGACTGTACGTAGCCATCTCTCCTAATCTCCCGGGAGAGATGGCCACATCTAAAATGTCAACAAGTAGAAACAATACATGCGAAATTTTGAGGTTATAACTAACCACTGTTCGTGAACTGTCCAAGAAATACAAAAGTAACCATTAATTTACCAAAATAACATCACCAAAATGTAATGTCCACATGAAACCTTCGAAAAAATGTAGCAGTAGACAGAATAATTAAAAAGGATTTCACTTAACACTTTGTTGCCAAACTTTTGCTCATACACGCCTGCGCACGACGCGAAGCGAATTAAGCAGTAACAGGTGAAATCTAGGGCGCGGTTCTATGAAACATTTCTGTTGGCCATCTCTCCCTTATGGCCAACTCCCCCGGAATTACCCTATCAAGTGACAGCTGAAAGTTGTGCCGACATTCAAACAAAGTATCCATCGAGATCCGTGACGTACATGAAGTTGTAATTATATGTTTATCATGAAAGGGAAAAACGTGCATTTTCGATGCATATCGCTTTTTCAATTTTGAAAAGACAAAGACGCGTCGCAAACTCACAAAGATATGCGCCCTGTACGGAGAGCATGCCGTCAGCGAAAGGGTGTTCCAGACGTGGTCTGCGAAATTCCATTGTGGAGATTTTGATCTCCAAGATGTTCCTAGCTCCGGTCGGTCCGTCACTACTGATGTCGATAAAATCAAGGCTTCAATCAACTCCGGCCGGCATTCGGGGATTACAGAGATCGAACATAACCTCAACATTGACCAATCAACCGTTTCGAGATATTTACGGGAGCTTGGGATGGTAAATAAGCTTGATGTTTGGGTGCTGCACGAACCGAGCGAAAAGAATGCAATGGACCGAAATTTAGCTCGCGATTTGCTGCTCAGATGCTATTGGAAGAAACCATTTTTAAAGCGAATGATTACTGGCGATGAAAAGTGGATTGTCTACGACAACGTCAGTCGAAAAAGATCATGGTCGAAGCATGTGGAGGCTTCTCAGACGGTTTCAAAGGCTGGATTGCACCCGAAGCAGGTCATGTTCTGTATCTGGTGAGATTGGACAGGAATCGTCTATTATGAGCTGCTGCCACCTAACGAATCGATTGATTCGCCCAAATACTGCTCACAGCTGGCCAAATTAAAGCGAGCAATCGATCAGAAACGGCCCGTATCGGCGAACAGGAAGGGTGTTGTCCTGGTTGTCCAGCGTGGTGGAACAGTGTTCCAACAGGACAACGCTGGACCACACGTTTCTCTGGTGACCCGGCCAAAGTTATTGCAGCTTGGGTGGGATGTTTTGGTGCATCCACCGCCTATTCCGGACCTTGCACCTCCAGACTATCACTTGTTCCAGGCGCTACAGAACAATTTGAATATTAAAATCTTCAGTTCTCTGGACGTCCCCTCAAAACCCACTTGGATGACTTCTTTGCCGAAAGATCTCAGGACTTCTATGAAAGAAAGATAAAGAAGCTTATGGAGAGATTGCCAAAAATCATTGAACAGGATGGACCCTATCTAGTTGATTAAAATCGCTTTTTTGGCAAATATTTTGCGTTTGAAATTTTCTGGATCTTCCCTACTGAATTACGCATAAACCATACATATATATATTTTTCACCCCGCACAGTCAAAGTGTGCAACCCTGACGTAGAATCATTTGATGAAAATCCTAGATCTCCTCACTCCCCACAAATTATTCCAAAGACGCCAAATTATTTTTAAAAAACGCCAAAATGGCGCGTTCTATCGTTTTCACGAAACGACGAAAAAATAAAAGTGCGAGTACTCGCACATCTGGGCAATAATTTCCGCGACTTTATTATCGCGAGATACGCGTACGGATATTCGTCAATATGAAATTCGAATACCGCATGTTAACCGCCGAGATTTTGTCAGTCTCGACGCGCTCATCGTTATCTGCTTATGCCCCGCGCCTTCACCTCCCGCCCGCCACCCTCGTCGCCTCCCCCTTCGGATAGATTTACGACTGGAGATATCGCGGATAGTTTTCTGAAATAATCGTTATCGATGCGGGGCCCGGAGAGGCTCGAGGTGAGAGGGAGAGAAGAGATCGCCGTATATGATAGCGTGGGCAGGGTGAAACCGACGAAAAAGGGAAAAGGGTGCGTGCACCGCGTACATCGCGGACGGTGAACTGAGAGATGGGGGAGGAAGCGTGAGGGTGGGGTCGGGGTGGATGGTCTCATCCGTCCGTCCCACACCGGCCGTAACCGTTAAACGTAAACATAAAGCTCCGAAATGATAAACGCAACGGGGATATTTAATGGCTTGGCCATTCCGCGAGCGCAATCGGCAATACAATGAGACTCGCGTCGGGAAATCCGCGGCGATGCGGCCGTCCGCGGTGCAAGGCAACCATGGCTATGCATATATTCACGGTAGCTACGCTGCCGATATTCGGCCGTACATGAATGCATATGTAGGTATGTCTATACGGCCTAGTCCTCCCCACCGACACTGGCGCATGAGCGGCCGGGGTTCGGCTCTGACGGTACTCTGAGGAGGGCAGCGTTGTGCATGGCCGATACTCGGAGCGGTGACCGCTTGGCCGTGCACCGGCTGGCGCATCAACCAGTCAGCGAAACCTGAGTCGAAATTTTCGGCCTATTAGGCCCCTCCAGATTCTCACAGTGGTAGGAGATAAAGGCAGTGAAGTAGCTTCGTATTCAATATAAAATGAGCTCCTACTTAACGCCTAGAACGGGAACGAATTTCCCTTTTGTCCACTTGCAGGCGGACACTTGCACAAGGAAGACGTCGATTGGCACATGCGTAGACACACGTATATACCCGCACACATACATGCCTGAGCATACACCAACACACGTATACCAGTACCTATACGTATGCATGCGTGCGTGCTATAGGGATCCGCGTATACACGCATACGTGAGGGCAATTCCTATAAAAAATATTGTAACTGTTTGCCCAAGATCCATTTCTTCCACTTTGGAGAGTTGCTGGAGCTGCAGGGGCAAGTTTGAAGCGAATGCGAAAGGTTCGCTGGGTGGAGATAATGGAAAGGTCACTGGAAAAGTAGGCCTCTACGGCGAACGCGCGGTCCTACCTAGTCCAACGCATGACGGTTGGTGAAAACTATCAGACCCGCTCTTTCGAATGCGACCATCCCCACCCTCGTTTCGTCGAAGTAGCCAAATGCGCGATAGGTCCTAACGCAATCAAAAGAGGAGCTGCAACGACTTCAGCTAGGTTAGGGAGGAGTATAAGGGCCTGTGCAGGAGGTAAGCAGCAAAGGAAGAGCATGTGGCGGCCCATAGTAGGACTTCTAGCAGTAAACAGACTCAAGTGAGGCTGACATAGGATCAAAGGCCTTTACAATAAACTGAAAATTTCGACTCGGGAAGGCCGATTCTTCTGAGACTGTTGCAATAGTCCAGTAAAACAGACGAAAACCCATCACTTTTTAGCGTAGAACATGAATTTTTCACTGAAGGTAGATGGTTGCATATTAAAAGTAACCCCAATAAAATGTTGCCCCTCTACTCGCCCCAGCCCTAGCAAATAGGGGTTGAAAACTTAAAAATCGCCGTATCTCGATAATGAATAGGCCGTTCAAAAAAGGTTTCGAACAAAAGTCGCTTGGAATAATAAAATTCGTATAAAGTTACGTGACGTCCAACCCTCTATCTTTGAAAATAGCGACACAAAAACAATTCGAAAATTCGGGGTTGATGCGTGTGCGAGCGAAGTAGACATATCCCTGCGTCCTTGTCTGGGCCAGTGGTGCTCTCGTGTTGTTGTGCCACTACTTTCAAAGATAGGGGATTGGGCGTCCGATAACTTTATACATATTTCATTATTCCATTAATTATCGAGATACGGCGATTTTTAAGTTTTCAGCCCCTATTTCTTAGGGTTGGGGCGAGTTGAGGGAAAAAATTTGATTGGGGTTACTTTCAGTATGCAACCATGTACCTTCAGTCAAATATTCATATTCTACGCTAAAAAGGGCTGGGTTCTCGTCTCTTTTGCTGGACTACAACGCGAAAGGTTTGCGTTGGCACTTTTTTTTGGGTCACCGGGGTACGTCGGGTCCTAGCTACCTACGTAGCAGGAGCGGCGTATTTTAAAAATCCTCAGCGCTCCCCTTTTTTGTACATTCGCTGTTTTTCTTTTTCTTTTGCATTTTTTCTCCTGCTTCTTTTGGGTCTGGTGACTCCGCTATCAATGAAAATTGGATATTTTGTTTAAGGAAAGGGGTATGTGTTCCTCTTCTTAAGTGTAAGAAATTTTTTTACCACATTCATAAGGTACTCCGGAGGCTGAACATCTTCACTCTTCGATGCAATACAAATAAAAATAGTCTTGGTTGTCTTGTTTTTTAAAACCAACTGTCATGATATATATTCCCAAACTACCTGACTCTCGGTAAGACGGTAACCAGATGATCAGTAGAATATCGGGCTGTCTATACTGGTACGGGGTTTTTTTTACAGTTTCCCCGTACCCTCGGCAAATGTGGTATAGCGTAGCTCAAGAGGGCGATGGACGCAACGGAAGTTAGGTTAGATTAGCGAAGTGCGAAAAGGGAGAGAAAGGAGAGGGTTCAATTAGGAACGGGTAATAAAATCCGCAACGGCTTGATTCGAACTCCGGAAATAATAATAAATTAAGAAACGTGATAATACATAAGTAAATACAATAAAATCTAGGGATATGCACTCAAGCCCTATGTTTATTTATTTATTTACTGTATTAATTCATTTCTTCGCATATTTATTCATTTATCCACTTTGAACCCGAAAATCCTGTCCATTATCAACCATTTTATTATGCTCACAAAATTGCTCACACCCATGATGTTGAAGTTTGCTGACATTGAAGTTTCCACCGTTGGAATGCAATTAATTATTTTTAGTTCCATAAATTTCCTGTTACAGATTTCAGCCACGAAAGTCCCTCAATAATATTTCGAGAAGCTTATTCAAAGAGCTTATTTGGAGATTGGATATAAAGAAGAACTCTCGTCGCATCCCAACCATGCAAACTTCAATGCCATGAAGTTTGGGTCGTTCCCACGGAAATGATTTCTTTTTCAATTTCCCACATTTCCTTTAGCAGATTTGAGCTACGAAAATCATGCAGACATTTTTTAGGATTCTCATTCAGCGATCTACAACTTCAATCTGCAAAATATGATTATGAATAATAATGAAAATGGGAATCGAGGAAGAATTTCCGTTGCATTCCAATTATGCAAACTTCAACCCCTATTCACACCTGAGAAAATCGTCGTGTTTTCTGAGCGAATATAAAATGTGCCGGAATCTCAAAAATAATGGATTCACATTTGAAAATTCGAGACGCTCAAAAATAAATGAAGAAAAAAAGGAAAAAATTTTTTTTTTCGTTCATTACTCTATACCTTTATGAGAGCAGTGCTTAGAATTCCTGTCGAGCGTTATGATTCTATTGTTTTACTGTACGCCTCTAAAACTACGGATATCTCTTATATCCGCACACATGTATACATACAGATATACATCCGTATACGCACACATGTATACATGTGTGTATGTATATTCGTTTGTAAGTTTATATATATGTAAACCGATATTCGGGATGGGTGAACATAGATAGCTTTGATAGGGAAAAGATTTATCGGACGGCAAGTGCGTCAGGCGGAAATGTGTGTTGGGCGAAGAGAAACATGTTTTCCGTCGTTGTTCTCTGCATATATAACCACTCACTTATAATATATATATATAGGTCTGCAAACGCAACAGCCATTTGCGGGGTAGCGCGGAGAGTTTAAAGCCTCGTCACCGAATTCTACTACGAATTCGATAGCGCCGCTTACGCCGCGTTCGAATTTACGAATTCCACAGGAATATCTGCTCCTGGATGAATACAATGCTGCCGGTCATCGGGGCTATCCTCCATCCTCGGTGGCCACGCGAGGCAGGGGGTTGTTTTCACTCCCCCTCGCGTCTCCTCGTCTCGCGAGCGTTCGTCGGCCACCGAAAACCGCACGTCGGGAAGCATTCTCCACGCGTGAAAGAGCACTCTGGCAACGTGGCAGCGTGCCACCCTCCGGTGATCCACCCTTTCCTTCCGATTTCATCCCTCTTTTCACCCCGAGCCGGTATCGTACACCCCTTTACCCGTCCCGCGAGCTCATCGCACGATGCTGCTCGTAAAACGAAAACGCGCGGTCGAGCCGGAGAATCGGACTTTTTACACACACAGACACACACATACAAACACGCACACACACATACAAACACACACACACACACACACACACACACACACACACACACACACACACACACACACACACACACACACACACACACACACACACACACACACACACACACACACACAAACGCGCACACACACCGCACCACACAGGCACACACACACACGCACACACACACACACACGCACGCACACACACACACACACGCGCACGCGCACACACACACACACACGCACACCGCACCACACACACACACACACACACACACACACACACACACACACTCAGGCACATATACACACACACACGCACGCGCACACACCGCACCACACACACACACACACACACAGGCACACACACACACACACGCGCGCACACACACCGCACCACACACGCACACACACACACACACACACACCATGGACAAACCGAAGTTTCGATTTATATACGACACTAACCTAGAACGATTGACGCTTTTTTCCCATGCCGAACGAATCGACGAACAAATAACGGTAGAAAAAAAATATTCGGAAAAAAGGGAGACGAAAAAAAACAGATCACAAAAGGAACTCTCCGAGATATTCATATTTAACGAGGACGTGTGCCGCGCGGCTTTTCGTCCAGATCGTTTCATTCGATTTTTCGTGTGGCAATTCTCTCGCGAACCTATGTTGCATCATCAAGGGTTCTTTCAAATCGAAATTCATGGGTTTTCTTTTGTTGACTCACAAACGCGCATGATTTTGTTTTCACGACTGTCCGCACAGATCGCTATTTTTTTTGGATTTTTGTAATCGAGGATAACACGTTACTGTAATATTTATGTATCGATGCTAACAAGGAACATTGTTTTGGTGTTCGTCTGGGGTTTTGTTACAGGGCTATACCAGTGTGAACGCTGAAAATTCAGGTGATTTTCGGGAATTTTTTGGTACATTTAAACCATCCCCGAAAAATCGATTGTTGTTGAGTTATTCAATAAACAATTTTTTGTTATATTTCAACAATTTTTTTGGGGGTGAAGATGTTATCGGAGAGGGATGATCAAATACTCGATCAACGCGTCTTTTCAAGGGCTACAACGTTCCCATTTGATTAAAAATTTTATGAATTTTTTCCTGAAGAGTTATCGAATTAAAACTGATTTCTAAAATTTCACCCCCAAAATGAACTTCCACAACTTCGGCGCTGTGGACAAAAATAAAGCCCGGATTTTTCTGAACATTTTGTCTCCCGGCGCCGACCTCGTAGGGGTTGTACTTTGGCATTTATTCACCCCCATCCCCCTTTATCCCCCCCCCCCCCCCAACAAACCCTACATCCCGATTTTTAAATAGAAAAACTGGCCTTCTTCTAACTTTTTCCGATTCCAATCTACAGCACGACTGTACTAGAGACCCAGTTCACGTTCACGTTGCCACGATTCCCGGTCAATATTAGCAGTTACGAGCTCTTTCGAGAAAAGAAGTACAAGCTAATGGGGCGATTCGTAGGTCGTGGTTGCTGCTTCCAAGCGCTTCATTGATCTCGAGAGGGCGTCTCGCGTGTTGTTCGTATTGGCTAACGCACTTGCGACTTCCGTGGTTCGTTTGTCTTCTCCTTTGCGGTCGAGCACAGATATCCCGGAAAGTACTACTTCCCCGGGAGTCAGTCGAGAGTTCTGGGTTGCTCTGATCCAATAAGAAAGCTACGTATGTGGTCGAGTTACAAGTGGTCGAAGGGGGTGAACCCCGATGACTGATCAACGGGGTGTGTTGGCTGCTCGAGGGAATCTCGGAGTTGCCAACGATGTTTCTCGGAGGTATCTTCACCTTTGATTGTCCCTGAAAGCAATTGAAACCGCTTTTAAGGGGTTACCCCCACTTGCGATTTTGAAAAAATCGATTTTTTTTATTGCATTTTTTTTAAGTATAAGTATCTGAGAATATGTCCTGAAAATTTCAAGTCGATCCGAACAAAATTGACTGAGATATGGGCGTTGAAAGAGAAGAATCCGCGTTGAAAGAGCGTTGAAAGAGAAACTTTAAACGCGTTTTTCTCAAAATGGCATTTCTGAAGTCGGTGACCAAGATTACTCGAACACTAATGAACCGATCTTCTTGAAATTTTGCAGGCCTATTTAATACATAAAAATGTAGTCTTTAATCGTTCGATTTTTTTTTCGAAAAAAAAATGGCCGTTTTATAGCCAAAAATCGGCCGTTTTTTTTTCGTTAAAATCGAACCATTGACTTTGACCGTCCGCCATTTTGTGAAAAATAAATATTTTTTAAAATCCTTCGATTAAAGATTAGTTTATACTTATATTTGACTAAATCCATCCACATTTCTTTTTCAGATGATCCACTTCGCCGCAATGTTGGTCACCGCAAACCGTGTATATAAAAACATTATTTCATTGACGGCCATTTGCCACTAAACAATGTAATATTTTTCAATAAAAAAATTACTGAAAGTTCTTCAAAATGTGTTCTTTAAGATGGTATATTGATCGATTAAAAAAGTTTTGTAGTTTTCTTTAAAAAAATTCATGAAAAAGGCCTTTTTTTGCGCTACAAGTGGGGGTAACGCCTTAAGGCCACAGTAACGGGTATAAAATCATGTGTGAATTTAACAATTTTTTTTTCGTATGAAAAAGTGCCTTATTCATAAAATTAATTACACATCTGTTTAGTGTAAAGATCAAGCTGCTAGAAAATTAAAAAAAAAAAATTCTATATAGAAAATGGCCGAATACTAATATTTTCTTTTGTTATCTTTATTTTTAGGTGCTCCGCGGCGTGACATTTAGCATCCACAATTTTTGACCTTGAACAAAAAAAAACGAAAATTCTCGTCAATCTACATTAGAATACCTAGAGATGTACGTACGGAATTAAAAAAATATTGTTTTATTCAAAGACTGAAAAGAATCCGGTTGATCATCATCAAGAGATTGCGTTTTGCATGGCAGTTCTTGTAACTTTCAGTTTGGCCACTTTGGAATCACAGCTACACGAGAGTGCGGGGAAAAGTATAAGGTTGAACGAAAATCCTCGTGCCCTACGTGAAACACTTATATGTATATGTGTATGTACATATATGCCATATGAATATACACATAGGGAGTTTACATCTGATGCACTGTGCGGCTCTCACGTGGGTTATTCAAATGAACGGTAAAAATCATCCACGGCACCCCTCCGCTCGAGGGGTGAAAACCACCCCCTGGCTCTACTCCACCTATATTGGCTATATTCAAATGAATTTAAAACCTTCGTCGGGATATACGGATGCGAGTACATACTCTCGAATCTCTCCCCCTTTTTATTCCTTCTACCCACTAGAGGGAGAGAGAGAAAGAGAGCGAGCGAGCGAGGAGGAGGGGAGGGGTGAGCAGTGTTTTATCCTGCTCTCACCCACTACACGTTTGCTTCTTTTTTTTTCGCTTCATTCTCCGCGGCTATAGAGACAGGGGAGAAAAGTAATATTGTTGCTTCCAAAGAGGGATATAAATGGGGAGGACCGGGGATAATCCAATTCGTTGAAATTTCGTATATATGTATATATTTTTAATTGCATTTCGCATATCGCACAAAGCGCGATTCCAAATTACTATTTTTGGCTCTTTTTGTTTCGCGCTAGTTTCTCCTTAATTTTTTCTCATTCAATTCAAATACCTTCGACCCCAATTACCGTGGCTCGTTTTTTTCGTTATCTTTTTTTGTTCTCTTTTCTTCGTAGCAATTTCTTTTCCGACCATATTTTTCATATTTTTATTGCACAATTCCCGTTCAGGTTTTTCCTCACAGAATTACGCGGCATAAAAGATGTTTGTCAGTTTGTTGTTATTATTATTGTGATTTTCGTGATAAAGTTTTTGCGATCTCACGCGAAGACTATTCTCTGTACGCAATCTCTTGAAAGGATATACGTATCTTATCCTGTGTAGCATATTTGTCAATATATGTGTTTACACATACACACAAAGGTGCTGTTTTATTTATATACGTTTAGTATAAGTATTAATGTATATTCCTCGTGTGATGCACGCGCCACGTGGCGTTTGTCCTTCGGCAATTGAGACAATTGCTGTGTCCCCAGCGTACACTTAATCTCGTCGTGTGCTAGGTATAATTCCGCCTTCTCGTACTTCTTATATACGACGTAATTCTCTCTCTCTCTCTCTCTCGCTCTCTCTCTCTCTCTCTCTCTCTCTCTCTCTCTCTCTCTCTCTCCCCCTCCCCCTCTCCCTCTCCCCCGACGTGTATATTATAAATAACGCGCAACCTTTCGCCTCCCGTCCGCCCCACCGCTCAATCACGATTATTTGATTGAAAACAGGAAAAAAAGTTTCCGTGCAAAAAATTGAAACCAAATGTTATTTCATCTCGAGGTATTTTTTATTTTGAACTTCCAATAATTTTGTATTTTCGCATTTTTGTTGCAGGTGAGTGTGCGCAAACTTGGACAACTATATTAGGCTAACTGTCTATGAGAATTGAAATTTGTCGGATCGGAGAAAATACTGTGAGTTGAACATTAAGTACGCGTCATTAATGTATCGATAATTACTTTTTTTTTTGAAATTTATATGTTCATACACACACACACACATATACTACCGGTCGAAAGTTTTCGGACACTTCAGATAATTGCAAAACCTTAGATCACTTTGGATAATTGCAAAATTATATTAGAATAATATAATTCTCTATACAGAGCTACACAGGATCTTCGTAAAATAATGAATGAAATGAACTATATTATTCTAACATTATTTCACAATTATCCAGTGATCAAAAGTTTTGCT